>JAPVLO010002898.1:0-27591 GCA_027257055.1 Cephalopachus bancanus | reverse complement strand
TTGGCTACTCATGTTTGTTTATGGTTTCCTATAAATTTTTTTTTTTTTTTTTTTGAGTTGGAGTCTCACTCTGTTGCCCAGACTGGAGTGCAGTGGCTGCTCTCAGTTACCACAGCCTTGACCTGCTGGGCCCCTGCGATTCTTCCGCTTCAGCCTTCCGAGTAGCCAGAATTACAGGCATGTGCTACCACACCTGGCTGATTTGATTTATTGTAGAGATGAGGTCTCGCTGTCCAGTCAGGTCTCGAACCTGCAGGCCCAAGCAATCCACTCTCCTCAACCTCCCAAAGCACACGGGATTACAGGCTGAGCCACCGAGTCTGTTTTTCCCATTTTGTTGGCTGTATCCCTGTTCCTCTGATGGTTTCTTTTGTTTGCAGACGTATATTAATTTGATGAAAACACACTTGTGTGTCTTACTTCTTAAGGCATGGGTATTTAGGACTCTGAAGAGGAATAAGTTTCCGGTTCCAGTTTCCCTAATGGTGTCTCCTGCATTTTCTAAGATTATTATAATTTGGTGTTTTACATTTAGGTCTTTGATTCATTTAGACTTAATGTGTTTGGTGATAGATAGGGGTCCTGTTTCAGTCTTGTGCATGTTGTCAGACTTTTGCCAGCATGATTTACTAAATATGTTCTAAATTACTCAGTGCGTCTTGGAGGTTTTGTGAAATATGAGTTTGTTGGGAGCCAACATCTATAGCTACATGTATGAAGGCCTATAAGGGGCCCTCTGGAGAATTGTCTCTGACACAAGGAGATCAATACAGCTACAACATTGGCGTATGAATAAAGATCAATGCATATACATAATAATAAAGTTTATACAGTAATATAAAAAATTCAACTATGATTAAAAGAAATTCACAGCAGAATCATTTTCTATTTCTCCCTCTTTTCTTAAACTGTTTTTTCCTTCTCAAGATATTTTTTAGCTGTTATTTCCCGGTAAACTGGTTAGTCAGCCCTTGTTCTTGCTAGAAAGTTTTCCCCTTTGGTTAAAATTAAACATTATAATTGTGATAATGGTTTTGTTATGTTGCCTTAGGTCAAGCAGAACGTTCCTGGTTTCTGTATGTGTTGAAACTCTCAGTTTACTTCAGCCCCTGGCTATCGTCATGGCAACGGTGCAGTTCATTGTCCAAAAGTAGTGTGGCAGGTTCCCAGACGCAGGTAGCGTTCACATAACAGGAAATAAGATTTAGATTTTTTAAGTAGAATTACAGTTTTATTAAGTTTTATAAAAAATAGAAGTAAGTTTATAGTTTGAATATTAATTAAGGCTAGTGATAAGGTTTATAAGAGTTCAATTAGAATAATATATAGTGTTAAGAGTTAAGTAATGAAGTATATAAGGAAGTAAAGTTTAGACACGAGAAATTCATAGAAGTCATGTTAAGATTTTAGTTTAAGGATAAGTTTTCAGGTAATTAGTATAGGACTTTAGGGCATTGCATATTAAAAATCAGTAGGTTATAGGTATAATAAAAATAAGTTCATAGATATAGTGTAAGGTTAAGTAATACTTAATGTGGTGTTTGATTATAACTTAGAAAGTTACAATAATAAGAGTATAGGCATAAGTTAATAGGATAAATATAAATTGAGTAAGGATAGAAGATTAATATAAAGTTAAGGTAATAATAAGTTGATAGTTTTAATTGTTGAGTCATTAGAAGTTATTAATTTTGGGTTTAATGTTAATCAGAGTTTAGCTCACTGGATTCATTAGAATTTAGAATTAATCAAGAAGTTTAGAACATAAAGTATAACATGAATGGGTTATGGGAAACATCTTGTGAAACTATTGATTAATTTGTGTACCTGTTACATTGTGGGCAGCATGTCATGCATCATGGAATTGTAATTGTGTGCATGGAACTTGAAAGTCTCGTGACAATCTTGTGAGGATGTGTACACCCCCAGCAAGTGATTGTCACACTGCTGGAGGGTATGAAAAATGGTATATTAGTTGGAAGGAGTCTGAATAAAATTTGGCTTCAGTCCTGATCAGACTGTTCCCTGAAGAAACTGCCTCTGAGTGGTCTCTTCTCACCGTCTGGATTCTCCGTTGCGGTCCTTACCCACCCTCACCCGGAGCTGGTCCCCGACATGAGTTGGTTGAGAATTGGAGGATTTCATTCTCTATCCTGATCCATTGGCCTATGTACCTATTCTTGTAGCAATACCAGGCTGTGTTGATTATTGTAAACATATAGTAAAGTTTGAAGTCTGGAACTGTGATAGCTCCTGCTTTTCTTCTTTTGATAATATTCTTTTGGCTATTCATGATTGTTTAAGTTTTCTTATTAGTTATTTATTGTAATTTCCAGGTCTGAGAAGAATGATGTTAATTAATGGTTATTTCATTTAATCTGTGACTGATTAAAAAGCTAATTTTTACATTAAAAGAGGTAGGTAAAGTTAGGGAAACCCGCATGTAAAATTTTCATTCATGACATCAGCCTCATAACTTTGACATCATAATGGGAGGGACTTTGACTACTGAGTAATCAGGGAAACCCGCATGTCAAATTGTCATTCATGACATCAGCCTCATAACTTTGACATCATAATGGGGGGACTTTGACTACTGAGTAATCCTTAGGCTTCTAGCACTCATGTACAGTGCTCTGTCAAATGCGGTAGACATGGTGGATTTCAGTCCCAAGAAGTGAAGAGAACCATGTATTCACAACTATCCAAAAATTTCTCCAGGAATAAGGAACCATTCAGGAATCCTTTAAACGAGGTAGTTTTTTTTTTTTTTCTAAAACAGTCTTTATTGAGGCCCGGGGAAACTCCCAAATTGAGAGGGGAGCTGAGGGCGGTGCCCACGAGGTAGTCTTTTATTATTATGCTCACAGAGTCCTGTTGGAGTTTGGTTATAGCACAACCAAATAATACATTAGCACTTTCTTTGGTTTAGAAACTCTTGGATGATTTTAGTATTCTGTAACAGCTTTTGAGCAGTTTTTCCTACAGGATTTGAACATTGCTTTCGCTCAGATCATAATCAATTTTTCCAGAATTTTCAATTATCCAAATTTTTATACTAAAGCAGAGCCCAAGTATGTACTACTTTGTAAATCTCCAGGTTATTTTGGTTTATGTATTTTAAGCCCCGAATTCTCCTTTTTCTGTGTGTCTCATTTTAAGTGCTTGGTGATTAAATGTATCAGATTAATCGGATACATTGTTGCAGAATACAGCATTATGTCTTAGGAAGAGAATATACTAGGATATTCAATGGAAATACTCTTTTAAAAATATAAATTGGTTTAAAATATAAAGGGAACTTGATTTTATATTTCCCTCAAATCCATAATGGAACCATTTCTCTAAGGATTGCACATCTGTAATATTTAATCATAATTACCAAGCAGAAAATACAGAGTGCACCAAGAAAATGTACATAAATTTTAAGAATGGATAAAGCTATTAAATTATGATACTGTTTTATTTTCTAAAATTTTTAAGATTTATTAGGCATTCTGACTTTGGAATAGCACTTAGGTACACTGAATTTCAAGGTTCAGTTATCTAAGAATGATATAGACCTGGAATCTCAACAAGTTTCAATTTAGGCAAAAGAAAACATTCAGAGTTTTTGTGAGAAACACTGTAGTTGTCAATTTTAAAGGGCAGAATTATACCATGTATTCTAACGTATTAAAAGGAAAAGGAGTTATCATTGGAGTATTATACACTTCAAAAAATTTTAATCCCTACATAATGAACATTTCTAGGCCAAACTCTGAATTGTAACCATTTTTAAAGTTAAAAAAAATAAAAAATAGTGTAAACTTATAAAGTCAGTTGCATGTTTTACAGTTTTTATTTATTTATTTATTTATTTTGTTTTTTAAGAAAATGTGGCATACAATTCAGAGTTAGATATACAATCGTTGATTATGCAGGGTCCTTGGTTGATGAGGAATCCCCCTCGCTTCCTTAGCAGTATCCCTCCACTGCCAATCTCACCCCTCTCCCTACCGTTTTCTATGGCTGACAATCACTTTTCATAGCACTATAAATGATCAAAATCAGCTCATGAGTGAGAACATACGAAAATTTGTTCTTTCATTCTGTGATAAATTACTGAAAATGACCTATCTCATAAACATCAAACATTCTGCGAAATCCTTATATCTGTCCTTTTTTATGGCTGCATATTATTGCAGTGTGTATACACCACATTTATTTTATCCATTCCAGCTTTGATTAGCAACGTGGTTGGTACCATGTTTTTGCCATTGTGGTTAGAGCTGCAAGACACATACTTGTCTAGGTATGTTTCGGTAACATAATTTGAGTTCCTCCAGGTATATTCTCCACAAGGGAATTACTGAGTCACATGGTAGGTCAATATCTTGTCCCTTCAGAAACCACCACACTCTTATCCAAATATATTGCTCAACTTTTCATTCCACATGCAGCGTAGAAGCATTTATTTTTTCCCAAATCCTTACCAGCCTGTGTTATTGCTTTTTTTTATTATTGATGGCCAGTCTTAAATGTGGTGTGTGATATTTCAAAGTGGTCTCACTTTCATTTCTTTAATGAAGAGTGAGGCTGAGCAATTTTCATGTGTCTTCTGGCTGCCTATATCTCTTCTTATGAAAAGTGTCTAATCACCTATTCTGCACACGTTTCAAAGGGATACTTTGTCTGTTTTTGCTGATTGTTTGAGTTTCTTGTAGATCCTAGATGTTATGCTTTTTTACAGATATATAGCTGGAGAATCGTTCTTCCCATTCTGTTGGCTGTATCCCTTCTCTTCTGATGGTTTCTTTTGTTTTGCAGAAGTATATTAATTTGAAGAGATCCCACATGTCTAACTTACTTCTTACAGCATAGGTATTTAGGGTTCTGAAGAGGAATTAGTTTCCGGTTCCAGTTTTCATAATGGCGTCTTCTGTGGTTTCTAAGATTATTATAATTTGGTGTTTAAAGTTTAGGTCTTTGATCCATTTAGAGTTAATATGTATTCTGATATATAGGGGTCCTGTTTCAACCTTGTGCATGTGTTCAGTCTTTTTCCAGTCCCATTTACTGAATATGTTCTCCATTAACCAGTGGATCTTGGAGGTTTTTTCAAAGATGAGTTGGTTGAGAATTTGAGGATTTCATTTTCTGTCCTGATCCATTGGCCTATGGGTCTATTCTTGTACGAATACCAAGGTGTGTTGAGTAGTGTAAGCATAAACTAATGTTTGAATCATGGAACTGAGATAGCTCCTGCTTTGTTTCTTTTGATAAGATTCTTTTCGCTATTCATGATTGTTTATGGTTTCATATGATTCTTTATTTTTTTTTGAGTTGGAGTCTCACTCTGTCACTGCTCCTGGTTACCGCAGCCTCGACCTGTTGAGCTCCTGCGATCCTTCCACCTCAGCATTCCGAGTAGCCGGAATACAGGCATGCACTACCATGCCAGGCTGATTTTTTGATTTGTTGTAGAGATAAGTTCTCGCTGTCCAGGCTGGTCTTAAACACCCAGGCTCAAACAATCCACTCTCCTCAGTCACCCAATGGTGCAGGATTACAGGCTGAGCCACTGAGCCACTTTTTCCTATTCTGTTGGTTGTATCCCTGCTCTTCTTATGGTTTCTTTTGTTTTTTAGAAGTATATTAATTTGATGAGATCACACTTGTCTAACTTACTTCTTAGGCATGGGTATTTAGGGCTCTGAAGAGAAATTAATTTCGGTTCCAGTTTCCCAAATGGTGTCTCCTGCATTTTCTAAGATTCTTATAATTTGTTGTTTTACACTTAGGTCTTTGATCCATTTGGAGTTAATGTGTATAGTGATAGATAGGGGTCCTGATTCAGTCTTTTGCATGTTGTTAGCCTTTTCCCAGCAACATTTACTGAGTATATTCTAAATTACCAACTGCGTCTTGGAGGTTTTTAAAAAATGTGTTGGTTAAGAATTTGAGGATGTCATTCTCTGTACCTATTCTTGTACCAACACCAGGGTTTGTTGATTATTGCAAACATATGGTAAAGTTTGAAGTCTGGAAATGTGATAGCTCCTGCTTTTCTTCTTTTGATAATATTCTTTTGGCTGTTCATGATTGTTTATGTTTTGTTTTTAATTCTTTATTGTAATTTTCATGTCTGAGAAGAATAATGTTAACTTAATGGTTATTTCATTGAATCTGTGATTGACTAAAAGGCGAATTTTTACATTAAAAGAGGTAAGAAAAGTCAGTGAAAACAGCATGTCAAATTGTTATTTATGACATCAGTCTCAGATCTTTGACATCATAATGGGAGGGACCTTGACTACTGAGCAATCCTTAGGCTTCAAGTACTTGTGTACAATGCTCTGCCAAATGCGGTAGACATGGTGGATTTAAGTCCCAAGGCGTGAAGAGAACCATGTTTTCACACCTATCCAAAAATTTCTCCAGGAATAACTGACCCTTCAAAATCCTCTAAACGACACAGTCTTTTTTTTTTTTTAAACAGTCTTTATTGAGGACCGAGAAACTCGAAAATTGAAAGGGGGCCTGAGGACGTTGCCCACGAGGTAGTCTTTTTTTATTATGTTTACAGAGTCCTGTTGGAGCTCGGTTATAGCACAACTAAATAATATTTTAGCACTTTCTTTAGTTTAGAAACTCTTGGATGTTTTTATTATTGTGTAACAGCCTTTGAGCAGTTTTTCCTACAGGATTTGAACATTGCTTTTGCTCAGATCATAATCAATTTTCCAGAATTTTCCATTATCTAAATTTTCATACTACAGCAGAGTCCAAGTGCGTAAAACTTTTCAAATCTCCATGTTATTTTGGTTCCCGAATTTTCTTTTTTCTGTGTGTCTCATTTTAAATGCTTGGTTATTAAAAGTATCAGATTAATCAGATATTTTGTTGTTGAGTACAGCATTATGTTTTAGGAAGAGAATATACTAGGGGTTTCAAGGGAAAATACTCTTTTAAAAATGTAAAGGGAACGTGATATTATATTTCCTTCTAATTTATAATGGAAACTTTTCTCTAAGGATTGCACATCTGTAACTTTTAAATCATAATTAACAAGCAAAAAATACAGAGTGCACCAAAAAAATGTACATAAATTTTAAGATTGGATAAACCGTTATAAAATTACAACAGTTTTATTTTCCAAAATTTTTAAGATTTATTATGTATTCTGTCTTCTGAGTAGCACTAAGGTACACCGTATCTCAAGGTTCAGGTTTGTAAGAATGATATAGATCTGGAATCTCAACAAGTTTCAATTTAGGCAGAATAAAACATTCAGAATTTATGTCAATTTTCAAGGCAGAATTATACCATGTATTCCAAAGTATTAAAAGGAAAAGTAGTTTTCATTGGCGTATTATAAAATTTTTAAAAAAAAAATCAATACCTGCATAATGAATTTTTTTAGTCCCAAGCCTGAATTTTTCCCCATATTTACAGTAAAAAAAAAATAAAAAATAAATAAAGTCAGTTGCATGTTTTACAGCTTTCATTGATTTATTCATTTAATTGTTTTTTTTTAAATTTTTTTAAAAAAAGTGGGGTACAATTCAGAGTTAGATATACAAACATTGATTTTTGCAGAGTCCCTGGTTGATGAGGTATGTCCCTCCCTGACTTAGCAGTATCTCTCCACTGCCAATCTCACCCCTCCCCCTAAATACTTTTCCTCTACTGCCCATCACATTTTTACTGCACTATAAGTAATCAAGTTCAGCTCATGAGTGAGAACATGTGTAACTCTGTTCTTTGTTTCTGTGATAAATCAGTGAAAATGACCTACCTCATATCCATCAAACGTTCTGCAAAATCCTTCTATCTGTCCTTTTTTATGGCTGCATAACCTTCCACTGTGTATATACCACATTTATTTTATCCATTCCAGCTTTAATGGGCAACATGGTTGGTACCTTGGTTTTTTTTTTGGTTTTTTTTTTGCAATTGTGATCAGAGCTGCAAAAAACATTCTGGTGCAGATATCTTTTGGTAAAATGATTTTGGTTCCTACAGGTATATTCTCCACAGTGGTATTCCTGAGTCACATGGTAGATCAAGTCTTGTCCATTTACAAACCACTACACTGTTTTCCAAAGCTGTTGCTCTACTTTTCAGTCCACATGTAGTATAGAAGCATTTATTTCTTCCCAAATCCTGACCTGTATCTGTTATTGTTTGTTTTATTAAGATGGCCAATCTTACAGGTGGTATGTGGTATTTCAAAGTGGTTTCATTTGCATATCTTTGATGATGAGTGAGGCTGAGAAATTTTTTATGTGTCTGCTGGTTTCCCCGTGTCTCTTCTTATGAAATTGTCCAATAACGTATATTGCATTTTTCAAAGTGAATGTTTGTCAAATTTTTCTGAGTGTTTGAGTTTTTTGTAGATCCTAGATATTATGCCTTTTTACAGGCATGTATACGTGGAAAAAAATTTTTTCCCATTCTGTTGGATATATCCCTGCTCTTTTGATGGTTTATTTTGTTTTGCAGAAATATATTAATTAGTTGAGATCCCACTTGTCTAACGTACCTCTTAAGGCATCGGTATTTAGGACTCTAAATAGGAATTCGTTCTCCTGCGTTTTCTACGTTTATTAAATTTTGGGTTTTTTATTTTAGTCTTTGATTCATTTAGAGTTAATGTGTATGGTGATAGATAGGGGTCCTGTTTCAATCTTGTGCATGTTGTCAGCATTTTCACAGCACCATTTACAAAATATATTCTCCCTTACCCAGTGGGTCTTGGAGGTATTTTAAAGATGAGATGGTTGAGAATTTCAAGTTTTCATTCTTGTCCTGATCCTTTGGCCCTATGGACCAATTTTTTTACCAATATCAGGCTGTGTCGATTTCTGTAAACATATATTAAAATTTGAAGTCTGGAATGGCGATAGTTCCTGCTTTACTTCATTTGATAAGATTTTTTTGGGCTATTCATGATTGTTTATGGTTTCATATGGATGTTTTATTGTAATGTCCAGGTATGAGAAGGATGATGTTAACTTAAGGTTATTTCATTCAATCTGTAGATTGACTAACATGCTAATTTTTACATTAAAAGAGGTAAGTAAAGTCAGGGATACAAGTATGTCAAATAGTAATTTTTGACAATAGCCTCAAAATTTTAACATCACAATGGGAGGAATCTTGACTACTGAAAAATCCTTGTGCTTCAAGCAAATGCAGAAATATGGTTGATTTCACCCCCAAAGAAGTGAAGAGAACCATATTTTCACCCCTATTCAAAAATTTCTCCATGGAGAAGTGACCATTCAAGCATCCTCAAACAAGGTACTTTTTTTTGGGTTTTTTTTTAAGCAATCTAAATTGATAGGACCGAGAAACACTCAAATTCGGAGTGAATTGAGGGGGTTGCCCATGAGGTAGTCTTTTATTATTGTGGTCACGGAGTCCTGTTGAAGCTCGGTTATAGCACAACAAAATAATATTTTAGCACTTTCTTTAGTTTAAAAACTTTTGGATGATTTTAGTATTGTGTAACACCCTTTTGAGCAGTTTCTCCTACAGGATTTGAACATAGCTTTTGCTAAGATCCTAATAAATTTTCCATAATTTTTAATTATCTAAATTTTTATAATAATGTATAGTCCAAATACTTATTACTTTGTAAATCTCCATGTTATTTTGTTTTATATATATTGTGCCCCAAATTCCCTTTTTTCTGTGTGCATTTTAAATGCTCGGTGTTTAAAAGTATCAATAAATTTGATATTTTGTTGTAGAGTACAGCATTATGTCTTAGGTAGAGAAAATACTAGGAGATTCAATGGAAATATACCTTTAAAATATAAATTGGATTAAAATATAAGGAAATGTGATTTTATATTTCCTTCAAATATATAAGGGAAACTTTTCTCTAAGGATTGCACATCCGTAACATTTAATCAAAATTAACAAGGAGAAAATACAGAGTGCATCTAGAAAACGTACATAAACTTTCAGAATGGAGAAAGCTGTATTAAATTACGATACTGTTTTATTTTCTCAAATTTTTAACGCTTTTTATGCGTTCTGCCTTCTGATTAACACTGCAGTACACTGAATCTCAAGGTTCAGTATCTAAGAATGATATAGATGTTGAATCTCAACACGTTTCAATTTAGGCAGAATATAACATACAGAATTTATGTGAGAAATACTGTAGTTGTCAATATTGAAGGCAGAATTATACTATGTATTCCAGCGCATAAAAAGGAAAAAGAGTTTTCCTTGGAGTATTATACAGTTTTTAAAAAATCAATCCCGTGGGGCTCGGTGGCTCAGCCTGCAATCCCTCACATTTGGGAGGCTGAGGGAAGTGGATTGCCTGAGCCCGTGGGTTCGAGACCTGCCTCGGCAGCGAGACCTCATCTCGCTGTTTAATCAATAAATCAAAAAATCAGCCCGGCATGGTAACCCATGCCCGTAATTCCGGCTAATTGGAAGACTGAGGCAGAAAGTCACCGAAACCCAACAGGTCGAGGCTGCAGTGACTGGAAGCACCCACTGCACTACAGTCTGGGTGACAGAGTGATACTCCAACTCAAAAAAAAAAAATCAATTCCTGCATAATGAACATTTCTATTCCCAACCCTGAATTGTACACATTTTTAAAGTAAAAAAAAAAATTAAAACATAAAAAAAACAAAAAAAGTCATTGCATGTTTTGCAGCCTTCATTGATTTATTAATTTCATTATTTCTTTTAATTTAAAAAAAGAGGGGTAAAATTCAGAGTTAGATATACAAACATTGATTTTGCAGGGTCCCGGGTTGATGAGGTATGCCCCCCCCTTCCTTAGCAGTACCCTCCACCCCCATTCTCACCCCTACCTCTAAACAGGTTTACACTACTGCCAATCTCTTTCTTACAGCACTATAAGTGATTCAGTTCAGCTCATGAGTGAGAACATATGGAACTCTGTTCTTTGGTTCTGTGATAAATCACTGAAAGTGACCTACCTCATATCCATCAAACATTATGCAAAATCGTTCCATCTGTCCTTTATTATGGCTGAATAATATTCCACTCTCTATATACCTCATTTATTTTACCCATTACTGCTTTGATGGGCAACATGTTTGGTACCAGGGTTTTTTTGCAATTGTGATTAGACCTGCAAGAAACATACGGGTGCAGGTATCTTTTTAGTAAAATGATTTGAGTTCCTCCGGGTGTATTCTCTTGAGGGGAATTTCTGAGTCACATGATAGGTCAATATCTTGTCCCTTTACAAACCACCACATTGTTTTCCAAAGATGTTGCTCTACTTTTCAGTCCACATGCAGTGTAGATGCATTTATTTGTTCCAAAATCCTGACCTGCATCTATTATGGTTTGTTTTAGTAATGATGGCATGTGTATTTCAAAGTGGTTTCATGTGCATTTCTTTGATAATGAGTGAGGCTGAGGAATTTTCATGTGACTGCTATCTGCCCGTATCTCTTCTTATGAAAAGAGTCCAATCACGTATTTTGCACACTTTTCAAAAGGAATGTTTGTCTGGTTTTTCTGAGTGTTTGAGTTCTTGTAGATCCTAGATGTAAAGCCTCTTTACAGACATCTAGGTAAGAATCGTTTTTCCCATTCTGTTGGCTGTATCTCTGCCCTTCTGACGGTTTCTTTTGTTTTGCAGAAGTATATTAATTTGATGAGATCCCATTGGTCTTACTTACGTCTTAAGGCATGGGTATTTAGGGCTCTGAGGAGGAATTAGTTTCCGATTCCATTTTCCCTAATGGTGTCTCCTGCGTTTTTTAAGTTTATTATAATTGTTGTTTTACGTTTAGGTCTTTGATCCATATACAGTTAATGTGTATGGTGTTAGATAGAAGTCCTGTTTCAATCTTATGCATGTTGTCAGCCTTTTCCCAGCACCATTTACTGAATATGTTCTCCATTACCCTGGGCTTCTTGAAGGTTTTTTCAATGATGAGTTGGTTGAGGATTTGAGGATTTAACTCTCTATCCTGATTCATTGGCCTATGGACCTATTCTTGTACCAATAGCATGGCTTTGTTGATTAGTGTAAACGTATAGTAAAATTTGAAGTCTAGAACTGTGATAGCTCCTGCTTTGTTTCTTTTGATAAGTTTCTTTTGGCTATTCATGATGGTTTATGGTTTCATATGAACACTTTTTTGTAATTTCCAGGTCTGAGAAGAATGATGTTAACATAATGGTTATTTCGTTGAATCTATAGATTGACTATAAGGCTGGTTTTTACATTAAAAGAGGTGAGTAAATTCATGGAAACAAGCATGTCAAATTATCATTTATGACAATACTCAGAACTTTGAAATCATAATGGAAGGGACCTTGACTACTGAGCAATCCTTAGGCTTCCAGCACTTGTGTACAGTGCTCTGCCAAATGCGCGAGACACGCTGGATTTCATTACAAAGAAGTGAAGATAACCACGTGTTCACATGGTGAACACATCCAAAAGTTGCTCCAGGGGTAAGTTACCATTCAAGAATCCACTAAACGAGGTAGTCTTTTTTTTTTTTTTAAGCAGTCTTTATTGAGAGGACAGAGAAACTTCCAAACTGGGAGGAGACATGAAGGAATTGCCCATGAGTTAGTCTTTTATTATTATGACCACAGAGCTCTATTGGAGCTTGGTTATAGCACACCCAAATAATATTTTAACATTTTCTTTGGTTTAGAATCTTTTGAATGTTTTTAGTATTGTGTAACAGCCATTGAGCAGTTTTTCCTACAGAATTTGAACATTGCTTTTGCTAAGATCATAATCAATTTTCCAGAATTTTGAATTATCTAAATTTTTATAATAATGCAGAGCCCAAATACTTCCTACTTTGTAAATCTCTATGTTAGTTTGGCTTATACACATTGGGCCCCAAATTCTCTTTTTTCTGTTTGCCTCATTTTATATGGTTGGTGATCCAAAGTATCAGATTAATCGTATACTTTGTTACAGGGTACAGCATTATGTCTTAGGTAGATAAAATACTAGGGGATTCAAGGGAAATACACTTTTAACAATATAAATTGGGTTTAAATATAAAGGGAATGTGATTTTATATTTCCTTCAAATATATAAGGGAAACTTTTCTCTAAGGATTGCACATCTGTAACATTTAGTCAACATTAACAACATGAAAATACAACGTGCACCAAGAAATTGTACACAAATTTTAAGAATGGAACGAGGTATATTAAATTACGATACTGTTTTATTTTCTAAAATTTGTAAGATTTATTATGTTTCTGTCTTGTGAATAGCACTTAGGTTCACTGAACCTCAAGGTTCAGTTTTCTAAGTATGATATAGATCTGGAATCTCAACAAGCTTCAACTTAGGCAGAATAACACATCCAGTATTTATGTGAGAAACACTGTAGTTGTCAATTTTGAAGGCAGAACTATATCATGTATTCCAACGTATTAAAAGGTAATGGAGTTATCATTGGAGTATTATGCAATTCGTATAACATCAATCCCTGCATAATGAACATTTCTAGGCCCAACACTGAATTGTAACCATTTTTAAAGTAAAAAAATAATAGATATAATAAACAAATATAGTGAGTTGCATGTTTAAGAACTTTCATTTATTTATTTTGTAATTGTTTTTTAAAAATTTGGGGTACAATGCAGAGTTAGATATACAAACATTGATTTTGCAGGGTCCCTGTTTGATGAGGTATGCCACTCCCTTCCTAAGTATTATCCCTCCACTGTCAATCTCATGCCTCCCTCTAAAATGTTTTCCACTACCACCAATAACTTACTTATAGCACTATAAGGGATCAAGTTCAGCTCATGATTGAGAACATATGTTTCTTTGGCAAATCACTGAAAATGACCTACCGCATATCCAGTAAAAGTTCGGGGAAATTCTGCTATTTGTCCTTTTTTATGGCTGCATATTATTCCACTGTGTATATACCACATTTATTATTTCCATTCCAGCTTTGATGGGCAACATGGTTGGTACCATGTTTTACTGCAATTGTGATTAGAGCGGCAAAAACATACTGGTGCAGGTATCTTTTTGGTAAAATGATTTGAGTTCCTCCATTTATGTTATTCTTGGGGAATTACTGAGTTACATGTTAGGTCAATGTCTTGTCCCTTTACAAACCACCACACTATTTTCCCAAGGTGTCCCACTTCATGTCAGTCCACATGCAGTGTAGAAGCATTTATTTCTTCCCAGATCCTTGCCTGCATCTGTTATTGTTTGTTTTATTAACGATGGCCAGTTTTACAGGTGAAATGTGGTATTTCAAAGTGGTTTCATTCGTAGTTCTGTGATGATGAGTGAGGCTGAGCAATTTTCATGTGTCTGCTGGCTGCCCATATCTCCTCTCAAGAAAAGAGTCCAATCACATTTTTTGCACACTTTTCAGTGGTAAGGTTTGTCTGATATTTCTGAGTGTTTGAATTTCTTGTAGATCTTAGATGTTATGCCTTTTTACACATATATAGGTGGAGAATCGTTTTTCCTATTCTGTTGGCTGTATCCCTGCTCTTCTGATGGTTTCTTTTGTTTTACAGAAGTATACTAATTTGAGGAGATCCCAATTGTCGAACTCACTTATTAAGGCATGGGTATTTAGGGCACTGAAGAAGAATTAGTTTCCAGTTCCATTTCTCTAATGGTTTCTTCTGCGTTTTCTAAGATTATTTTAAATTGGTTTTTTATCTTTAGGTCTTTGATCCATCTAGAGATACTGTGTATGGTGATAGATTGGGGTCCTGTATCAATCTTGTGCATGTTGTCAGCATTTTCCCAGCACTCTTTACTGTATATGTTCTCCATTACCCAGTGGGTCTTGGAGGTTTTTACAAAAATGAGTGGGTTGAGAATTTGAGGATTTCATTATCTGTTCTGATCCGTTGGCGTATGGACCAATTCTTGTACCAATACCGGGCCCTGTAAACATATGGGGTCCAGCCCCTGCAGAGATTTAGAGGGTCCCTGGAAGGTGGGGCAGCATTGGTGATTATTCTGGAGAAATAATGAGAAAGAAAGAGAAAGGGTTAGAAAGAAAGAGACTGGACTCTGTCTAGTGTAGAAGCCGATTTCTGTATTAGGGATAGATATTAAAAGAAAGAAAGATGGAGGGATAGACATAAAGAGCAAGAAAGAGAAAGAAAGTGAAAAATTGTTCAATGAAATGAGCCGAAGCTATTTATTGGGACCAACTCTGAGTCTTTTATCCAATTTTTCACATGTTAAATCACAAGACTTTCAGGTGTACACAGGGCCAGGTGGATGAGGCGCATTCCCCCACCCACCAGATTTTTCCTTAAGCCTGAGGAAGGATAACCCCAATCAAATTACAAGGCTTTCACCTGAACACACAGCCAGGTGGATGAGGGGCATCCCCCATGCACCAGACGTTTCCCTAAGCATGAGGAAGGACAATCCCAAAATTGTATCACTGTTCCTTATGCTGGAGTTATGTTCCTCAAAGGCAATACAACAATTCTAACATCATAAAATCCTAATAATCAATAACTTCTAAAATTTATGCATACCTAACACATAATGACTGACTTAAATCCTATTACCTTTCTATTCTGTGCTAATTCTACCTACACTATGGAAACTCTTAATTATAATTCAAACCAGTTCCTAAAGAATGTAGCCCAGTCTAAAGATCATGCTGGGCCATTTCTAGGAACAATTGATTACAATCTCCTAACAAAATAGCTATTCTAAAATCCTATATATCTATCAATTTCTATAAAATTTCTTATTCCTAATCCTAATATATAAGGCTGATCATCAGTAATAAAGCTTCTAAAATAAAACCAAATACAAACTGTAATTGTCCTAAAGCCAAAACCGCAATTAGTAGAAATTGGGAACAATGAAATTTCTTAGGTTAGCTTTATTCTATAGAACCTCAAACTATCATGTTTTATCATGCTTGAACTAACATAATTCCCTGTCGTAGATTAACCTATTCTATAATAATTTCTATGAATAAAATAAATTCGGTTTCTATTATAAGTAGAAAAAACTTACAGTAATTGTAACTAAAGAACCAGTTTAAAAGAATGCAGCCCAGGCTCAAGTGGATGCTGGGCTCATAGGAATGTGACCCAGTTCAAAGTTTGTGTTGGGCCATTTCTGGTAATTCTGGATAATCATCTATACCATCTAAAGCTGGAAACAGCTCTCTAAACAGCTCTTTAAATATACTTTAAAATCTTATAAAGAAGCTTGTATCATATATAAGGTTCCCAAATCTAACCTGAATTTGAACCTTGTTAAGTTTAAAGCCGAAACCTCAGTCTGTGAAAAATGGGAACAATGGATCCCTAGAGTCAGCCATGCCTGTCATATTCTCAGAACTTCATGGTTAGATCATTAAAGTCCCTGGTAGTGGGTCATGCGAAACAACAAGAAAGGAGGAGGGAATGGACCTTCAGCTCCTGAACACAAGCTGGTGGTCTCAGGGTTCTCAGCCCACCTGGTTCCTTAATGCTCAGGCAGGCCTCCACAGCCAGCTACCAACATCTCCCCCTTTTTTATTTTTTAGCGTGAACCCATGGAACTCGGTGTTGAGTTAAGAAATTCTTTTCTTCAGCAACTTGAAAATAATTGTAAGCAGGCATAGCAACACAAGAATCACTGCTCTGTAAATTCCCACATTACTAAGTGTAGACATCAATGACTTTTGGTTGATGAATCATGAGAACTGGCTAATTCTGAGGACAGGAACTGTTTCTTAATGACAATCATGTCTTGTATTTCTTGATGTAATTTAGTAAGGTCTATACTCAAGTCTAAATGATTCCAAATTCCAAGGATATGATTTCTTATTTTGTCCCTAGTTGGACAAACTTATTTATCTCTAAAGGAGTGAGGCAAATCCATTTAAACTCTCAGTGACACCGGGGAGCCAATTTTATCTTCAAAGTCACAAGCTCTTGTCCTACTGCCAAAACTGCCTTCTCCAAAGCATTAACTTTACTTTTTGACTTTTGATCTATAATCTTCTGAGAAGCTAATACAATAGAAACATTCCTAGATAACTGATGAGCAAAGGTTGCTGTGTGGACTTCCTTAGATAGAACTACTGCTGAAACTGTTACTGAAGTAGCAATATCTATCAAAAATGTAATTTCTAAAATTAAAGAAGACAAAAATATATTCTGTCTTTCCAAAAGGGAACTAACTTCATGCAGTGTCTGTAAACCATATTCATCATACCAATGAGATGACAAGTGTACAGGAATCATCAAATATGGTAGCTGCTTAAGAATAACAAAGCCTTCATAAAAGGCGTTAGTTAAACAATTAGTTAAAATACACTCAGTACAAGACACCTTATAAACATTGTTATGATATTCAATTTTAACAGTTTGGTACTCATTCCATACTAAAAACACATAAGAGGACTGTAAGCATGCCCTAATGTGATACAGCTGAGTTTGTCCAAGAGGCCTAGAGGCGCTGATTGGTTGAAGGGCTGTGAGGCCTCTCCACAAATAAGGCTGAAAGGCTTGTATGATTCCAATTTTAAATGAAAGTGTTGGGGATACCCATCCATTGGAGTGCCTTCTAGCTGCAGCAGGTGTAGAGTCAGTAAAATCCCAGTCACAGCCGGGCTCGGTGGCTCAGCCTGTAATACCGTGCCTTTGGGAGGCTGAGGTGAGTGGATTGCCTGAGCCTGCGGGTTCGAGACCTACCTGGGAAGCGAGACCTCATCTCTACAATAAATCAAAAAAAAAAAAAATCAGCCGGGCGTTGTAGCACATGCCTGTAATTCTGGCTACTTGGAAGGCTGAGGCGGAAGGATCGCCAGAGCCCAGTGGGTCGAGGCTGCGGTGGCCGGAAGCGGTCACTGCACTCCAGTCTGGGTGACAGAGTGAGACTGCACCTCAAAAAAAAAAAAAAAAATCCCAGTCACTAATGTATAGTCTTTCACCGGGTAGAGGATAGTCCACCTTACAGTTATAAGCACAGTCTCTCAATTTGGGAAGCCAGCATCTTGCCGGATGAGTGACCAGTCATTTTCTGTATCATTGAAGGGGAGAGCAGGTACACTGAGAGGCGATGAAGCTCTAGTCGCACAGCTAGGGGTGATTCCTCCAGGCATTAACACCTCCAGTCACCAACTGTCGTTGATATTGTCTTGATAAGGGCTTTCTGTACTCAGAGACTTAAAGGTAGACATTAAGCAAGAAGCCTGGTAATTATTAAAAGAAGAATTATTATAAAAACAAATAGGGAGGGAGTTGGAATGCCCTTCATAAGAAAAATTACGATTAGTAACATGTTTGACTTCAGCACGAAACAAAGCTCACCCTCCCCTTTCCCTGTAAGGAGAGCCTTTCATTTTATCAGAGGTTTTATACTTCCTTCTGGATTTCAATGTCTAGTCATAGCTGAATAGCCTGAAGAGTCCAAATTTAAATGATTTATAACAAATAAAGTGTGATTCAAGATGTGGTGAGGAGAGCTATAATTTAACTCCTCTCTTGGAACTTAATTGATTTTTTTGAAATTTGGCGAGTTCTTTCAAATATGGCTTGACCTCGTGGATTGTAGGGAATTTCTGTGCAATGAGAAAAAGTAAACTGGGAGTAAAATTTCTGGAGAGATTTAGATGAATATGCAGGACCGTTGTTGGTTTTCAGTTGCTTTGACATACCTAGCTGTGAAAAGCAAAAGAATAAATGTTGTGTCACTTCCTTGTAGGCTTCTCCAGTTTTTGCTAAAGCTAAATTAACTTGAGAAAAATGTATCCACAGTCACATGCAAATAAGACAATTTTCCAAAACTGAGAAAGTCAGTTACATCCATTTGCCATAGCACGTTAGGCTTCAGTTCTCCAGAGTTGACTCCTCCTGGAGCTGGAAAAAAAGTTTTTAAATTCTCAGAGAGTAAACTGAATGTAAATGGTTTACAATTCTCTGGGCTTAAAGGTATAGTAAAGAAACAATTCTGAAAATCAATAACTATAATATGTATAATATGTATTAACATGTATAGCAATCCAGGCTGCAATGCTCCAATGACTTCCATAGTAGCATTAATTGCTCTTAAATCCTGTAAAAGTCTCCATTTACCAGATTTGTTCTTAATTACAAATAGGAGTATTTCAAGGGCTAGTGGTTGCCATTCGGGGGCTAGTAGAAGGCTCTATATGACCAGCCCCTAATTGTTGTTAAACTGATTTTTTGACTGCCTTAAGCTTTTCTGATGGCATGGGCTATTGTTCCACCCCAACCCGTTTGTCATCTTTCCAGGCAATCAGTCTTGAAAACAGTGGCCCCTAAGGCACATTCAATAACCAATACCTGTTATTTGGACAGGCTCCTGTATTCTTTGGCCATCTTTACCAAGTCCCTTAAAAGGGTCATAGCCCATCTACAGCATTTGTGCTGAGACTTTATCATTGGGGTTATACAGAAGTGTGCCCATTTGCTAAAGAATATCTCTTCCCCATAATGTAAAGGTGATAGATGGAATAACATATGGGCAAAAGGTTCCTGAAGTCTTACTATCTGTCCAATTTAAAATCTGTTAACTTTGGCTACTGAGGGTACTTGAACAATGCCTTTGAGTCCTGGAGGGGCTATTTGAGTAGAACAGGAAGCAGGACAATTTTTTTGGCAATATAAGAAACATTGGCTCCTGTGTCTAACAAGCCTGTAATTTTGACTCCTTGTATAAATAAACCTTTTAGAGGTCTAGATTTAGTAACCTCCTGAACCCAAAATGCAACATAACTAGAGTCGAATCCAGAGTCACCTCTAGGCAGGTTAAAGTTTAACTGCTTTGTGATAAGGCAAGAGTAGCAACTGGGCTATTCTCTGCACTGTTTTGCTAGGGGGAGCAACAAGCACCTGGATTTCACCTGTGTAATCCGAATCCACCACTCCAGGAGTAATGGAAATTCCTTGTAAAGACAAGGAACTTCTGCCTAATATTATGCACACTATTCCTTCTGGGAGAGGGCCCTTTACTCCCATAGGAATTGGGGTCACTGGAACATCCAGAGTTAATGTTGTTGCAGTGGAGGAACACATGTCCAGTCCTTTTCTCCCTGGGGTGGCTCGGATGAGTTCTGCAATGGAGCAGTAGGAATGAACAGATTCATGGTGGTGGCTGTCCCTGTTGTTATCTGGGGCCGGGGCTGGCCCCTCTGGAAGTTTTCCTGATCTGAGGTGGCTTGCTGTTGATTTAAAGGAGTGCTGTTTTTATGAAATTTAGATAGGCATTCTCTAGCTCAGTGAAAGCCATTTTGGCCTTTGGGACATAAGGTTTTTCGTCGAGTAGCCCCAGTAAGTGGTGAGAGTATGCCGTGTAAGCTGGCTATACCTTACTTCACTGGACAATCTGTTAATGTGTTCGACTTGTCCATACTTAAAGCAAGACTGTAATGAGATATTCTTTTGCTTATTACTTATACTTTTACTTATATTACTTATATATTGTTTATGTATTACTTATATTTATATTATATATTGTTTATATTGCTTACATAATTGCTTATATTGCTTATATTACTTATTTTACTTATATTACACATTACTTATATACTTTTCCTTATGTTACTTACATTTTTTATTTTACTTATATTACTTACACATTACTTATATACTTTTGGTAGTATTGCTTAATTAGTTATTTTACTTATATCACTTACACATTACTTATATACTTTTGTTTATTATTGCTCGACCTCTCTCCATTCCTATAAGAAAAGGAAAAGTGTAACTAAGTTCAGGTTTTATTTCAGTATTCTCAACTTTTAAAGGAAAACCTTAGAAAGAGCTGCAGTAAGAGGTAACATTAAGCTTAGCGGGGCAGTTTCTACTAATGTGCCTGATTTGTCCACACACATAACATGATTGCACTGAAACATTTCTCTGTTTACCTGCACCCTGCATACCTTGAACGATGTGTGAAAGGTTTCTCCCTTCAATGCTGCGGCCAAAGCCATCCCTTGCATAATAGCTGAGCTTACTTCCGCACACTGGCATATAAAATCAGTAACCCGTTCGGTTTTACGTATGTGTCTAAGCAAAGCCTGACAAGTATTTTTAGCATTTTCAAAAGCCAATTGTTTGATATGAATTTCTGCTGCTTCTTCATTAGTAATTACCCAATTAATAGCCACAGTGAGTCTGGAAACAAAGTCCTCATAACTTTCCTTGGCCTTTTGTTTTGTATCAAATAAAGAAGTCTGAGCAGTGTCTTCCGGTAATTTTTTCCACGTGGTGACAGCACAATGATTTATCTGAAGCAAAACATCTTTAGGTAGAGAAATTTTATTAGCCATTTGGGTATACATACCAGTCCCGGAGAGCATATCATGAGAAATAATGAATGACCCAGCAGGTCGATTTAAATTCTGGTCCATTTGAATTCTAACTTGATCCTCATACTTGGCTTTCCACAGCAAATAAGCACCTCTGGCAAAATAGTTTTGTGGTAATTGCTGCCAATCTGCCTGAGTCATCCATTGAGAGGTAAATTGATCTAAAATAGTAATTGTATAAGGTGCAAGATGGCCATATTTTGAGCTTGCCTCCTATAACTCTCTTACCAATTTGTACGGCAAGGTTTCCCAGTGAGCTTGATCCACTCTGTCAGCACTGGGATAAAATTGTATTGGGAAACAAGCTGTGAAACTAAAATCTTCTTTTTCTGCTTCAGCTTGTACTGCCTGCATACCGAGAGTAAACACAGGAGCCACAAGGGCATTGCCAGCATTATTAGGCAAATTTTTCAATTTTAGGACTTTAGCTTTGAAAGGAGCAACCCTGTGGGAAGGAAGGCACGGTGTTGGCCATAAGAGCACTGATATGAAATCTATCAGTTTCTGTCTCGGGTTCAGCTTCATCCTGAGGAAATAATTTATCATTGTCATTATAACCAGGGGGAGCTGAGGCTGCAACGAAGAGAATATTTTCTTCATCATCATCATCGTTAGCAGTCTTTTTGGAAGGAAATTTCTCATAATCATGCTGTGGATTTAAAGCATTTTTAATTAACATTGTTACTGCTCAAAATGTAGAAAACGAGCTAGATTAGAAGAAGAAGCTTTAGCTCCATGTTTAGACAAAGTTTTCATTAAGATACTGATCAATACTTTATGTTCCTAGATTCGCTCTGGCCGCCCACGATTAGATCACGGCTCTGGCTTCACAAAAACTTGCTTGCCGATCCTCGCTCTGCCTGTTTCTACAGGAGCTCTGCAGCACCCTGGGTAAGATCCTAGCCACCCTAAAACAGAAAAAGGCTTACCATTCCAGGGGTCCCACGTTGGGCACCATTTATGGGGGACCAGCCCCTGCAGAGATTTAGAGGGTCCCTGGAAGTTGGGGCAGCGTTGGCGATTATTCTGGAGAAATAAAGAGAAAGAAAGAGAAGGGGGAGAAAGAAAGAGAATGGACATTGTCTAGTGCAGAAGCCGATTCTATAGTAGGGATAGATAATAAAAAAATGAAAGATGGAGGGATAGATTTAAAGAGGAAGGAAAAGAAAGAAAGAAAGTGGACAACTCTTCAGTGAAATGATCAGAAGCCGTTTATTGGAACCAATCGTGAGTCTTTTATCCCAAATTTTCACATGTTAAATCACAAGACTTTCACGTGAACACAAGGCCAGGTGGATAAGGCACATCCCTCCACCCACCAGGAGTTTCCTTAAGCATGAGGAAGGACAATCCCAATCAAATCACAAGACTTTCACGTGAACAGAAATCCAAGTGGATGAGGGGCATTCCCCACCCACCAGGTGTTTTCCCAAACATGAGGAAGGACAATCCCAAATTTATCTCACTGTTTCTTATGCTTCGGTTATGTTCCTCAAAGGCAATACAACTATTCTAATGTCATAAAATCCTAATAATCAATAACTTCTAAAACTTATGCATATCCAACACCTAATGAATGACTTAAATCCTAATACCTTTCTATTCTGTGATAATTCTACCTACACTATGGAAACTCTTAATTATAGTTCAAACCAGTTCCTAAAGAATGTGGCCCTAGCCGGGCTCGGTGGCTCAGCCTGTAATCCCGTGCCTTTGGGAGGCCGAGGTGAGTGGATTGCCTGAGCCCGCGGGTTCGAGGCCTGCCTGGGCAGCGAGACCTCATCTCTACAATAAATCAAAAAATCAGCCCGGGGGTGGTAGCGAATGCCTGTAATTCCCGGGTACTCGGAAGGCTGAGGCGGAAGGATCGCCAGAGCCCAGCAGGTCGAGGCTGTGGTGGCCAGGAGCGGCCACTGCACTCCAGTCTGGGTGACAGAGTGAGACTCCAACTCAAAAAAAAAAAACAAAAAAAATGTGGCCCAGTCAAAAGATCACTCTGGGCCGTTTCTATAACAATTGATTACAATCTCATAACAAAATGGTTATTCTAAAATCCTATGTGTCTATTCTAATTTCTATAAAAGTTTCTAATTCCTAATGCTAATATATAAGGCTGATCATCAGCAATAAAGCTCCTAAAATAAAACCCAAATACAAACTGTAATTGCAAAAAAGCCAAAACCGCAATTACTAGAAAGTGGGAACAATGAAATTTCTAAGGTTTCTAAGGTTAGCTTTATTCTTTAGAGAACATCAAATTATCATGTTTGATCATGCTTGAACTAACATAACTCCCTGACGTAGAGTAACATATTCTATAATACTTTCTATAAATAAAATAAATTCAGTTTCTATATAAGTAGAAAAAACGTACACTAATTGTAACTAAAGAACCGGTTTAAAAGAATGCAGTCCAGCCCAAAGTGGATGCTGGGCTCTTAGGAATGTGGACCAGTCCAAAGTTCATGTTGGGCCATTTCTGGTAAGTCTAGATAATCATCTATACCATCTAAAGCTGGAAACAGCTCTCTTAATGTATATCCTAATTGTACAAATATACTTTAAAATCTTATATAGAAGCTTGTATTATGTATAGGTCTCCTTTTGTTTCTGTGATTAATCAGTGAAAATTACGTACCTCATATCCTTCAAACGTTCTGCAAAATCCTTATATCTGCCCTTCGTTGTGGCCACATAATATTCCACTGTGTTTATACCACATTTATTTTATGCATTCCAGCTTTGATGGGCAACTTGGTACGCACCATTCTTTTTTGCAATTATGATTAGTGCTGGAAAAAACATATTGTTGCAGGTATCGTTTTTGTAAAATGATTTGAGGTCCTACAGGTATATTCTCGACAGGGGAATTACTGAGTCACATGTAGGTGAAAAACTTGTCCCTTTACTAACCACCACACTGTTTTCCAAAGATGTTGCTCTACTTTTCAGCCCACATGTAGTGTAGAAGCATATATTTCTTCCCAACTCCTGACCTGCATCTGTAATTGTTTGTTTTATTCAGGATGGCCAGTCTTACAAGGGTTATGTGGTATTTCAAAGTGGTTTAATTTGCAATTCTTTGATGATGAGTGAGGCTGAGCAATTTTAATGTGTCTGCCGGCTGCCCGTATCTCTTCTTATGAAAAGTGTCCAATCACTTATTTTGCACACTTATCAAACGGAATGTTTGTTTGATTTTTCTGAGTGTTTGAGTTTCTTGTAGATCCTAGATGCTATACCTCTTTACAGATATATAGGTGGAGAATCGTTTTTACCATTCTGTTGGCTGCATCCCTGCTCTTCTGATGGTTTCTTTTGTTTTGCAGAAGTATATTAATTAGCTGAGTTCCCACTTGTCCTAACTTACTTCTTAAGTCATGTGTATTTAGGTCTCTGAAGAGGAATGTTTCCGGTTCCGGCTTCCCTAATGGTGTCTGCTGCGTTTTCTAAGATTATTATAATTTGGTGTTTTATGTTTAGGTCTCTGATCCCTTTAGAGTTAATGTGTATGGTGATAGATTGGGATACTGTTTCCATATTGTGCATGTCGTCAGTCTTTTCCCAGTACCATTTACTGAATATGTTCTCCATTACCCAGTGGGACTTGGAGGGTAAATATATAACAAAGTTTGAAATCTGGAACTGCGGTAGCTCCTGCTTTTTTTTTTTTTTTGATAAGATTCATTAGGCTATTCATGATTGTTTATGGTTTCATATGAATTATTATTATTATTTTTTGAGTTGGATTCTCACTCTCTCGCCCAAACTGCAGAGCAGTGGCTGCTCCCAGCCACAGTAGCCTCGACCTGCTGGGCTCCAGCCATCCTCTCACCTCAGGCTTCCAAGTATCCGGAATTACAGGCATGCTTTTCCACACCCGGCTTCTTTTTTGATTTATTGTAGGGATGAGTACTTGCTGCCCAGGCGGGTCTCGAACACGCCGGCTCAGGTAATCCACTCACCTCACCCACCCAAAAGTGCAGGATTACAGGCTGAGCCACTGAGCCCGGCCATATGAATCCTTATTGTAATATCCAGTTCTGAGAAGAATGTTAACTTAACCGTTATTTCACTGAATCTGTAGATTGACGAAAAGGGCTCATTTTTACATTAAAAGAGGTAAGTAAACTCAGTGAAACAAGGATGTCAAATTGTCAATGATGATATCAGCCTCACAACTTTGACATCATAATGGGAGTGACCTTGACTACTGAGCTATCCCTAGGCTTCAAGCATTGGTGTGCAGTGCTCTGCCAAATACGATAGACATGGTGGATTTCATTCCCAAGAAGTGAGGGGAACCATGTGTTCACACCTATCCAAAAATTTCTCCAGGGATAAGTGACCATTCAAGAATCCTCTAAACGAAGTAGTCTTTTTTATTTTTTTCTTTTTAAAGCAGTCTTTTTTGAGAGGACCGAGAAACTCCCAAACTAGGAGAGGACCTGAGGGTGTTGCCCAAGAGGTAGTATCTTATTATTATGTTCATGGAGTCCTGTTGGAGCTTAGAGTTAGCACAACAAAATAATATATTAGCAATTTCTTTAGTTTAGAAACTTTTGGATGTTTTTAGTATTGTGTAACAGTCTTTGAGCCCTTTTTCCTACAGGATTTGAACTTTGCTTTTGCTAATATCATAATCAATTTTCCAGAATTTTCAATTATCTAAATTTTTATACTAATGCAGAGCACAAATACTACAATGTAAATTTCCATGTTATTTTGGTTTATATATATTGGGCCTAAATTCTCTTTTTTCTTTGTGCCTCATTGTAAATGCTTGGTGATTAAAAGTATCAGATTAATCGGATACTTTGTTGCAGAGTAGAGCACTATGTCTTAGGTAGAGAAAATACTAGGGGATTCAATAGAAATACTCTTTTGAAATATAAATTGATTTAAAATATAAAGGGAATTGATTTTATATTTCCTTCAGATAGGTAAGGTAAACTTTTATCTAAGGTTTGCACATCTGTAATATTTAATCAAAATTAACAAGCAGAAAATAAAGAGTGCAACAAAAAAGTACACAAATTTAAGAATCAAAAAAGCTGTAATAAATTACGATACTGTTTTATTTTCTAAAATTTTTAAGATTTATTATGCATTCTGCTTTCTGAATAGTTCTTAGGTACACTGAACTTCAAGGTTCATTTTTATAAGAATGATATAGATATGGAATCTCAACAAGTTTCAATTGAGGCAGAATAATACATTCAGAATTTATGTGACAGCCACTGTAGTTGTCAATTTTGAAGGCAGAATTATACCATGAACTCCAACGTATTAAAAGGAAAAGGAGTTATCATTGAAGTATTTTACAATTCTTAAAAAGTCAATCACGGCATAGTGAACATTTCTAGCAATGAACATTCTAACATTCTACATGAATTGTAACCATTTATACAGTAAAAATATATATAATAAATAAAGTCAGTTGCATGTTCTACAGCTTTCATTTATTTATTTTAATTTTTAAAAATATGTAGGTTACAATTCAGAGTTAGATACACAAACCTTGATTTTTCAGGGTTCTTTGTTGATGAGGTATGCCCCTCCCTTCCTTAGCAGTACCCCTCCACTGCCAATCTCACCCCTCCCCCTTAACAGTTTCCATTACTGCCAATCACTTTCTTACAGCACTATAAGTGATCAAGTTCAGTTCATGAACGAGAACATATGGAACTCTGTTCTTTGTTTCTCTGATAAATCACTGAAAATGACCTACCACACATCTATCAAACGTTCTGAAAAATCCTTATATCTGTCCTTTTTTATGGCTGCATAATATTTCACTGTGTATATATCCGTATATTTTATCCATTCCAGCTTTGATGGGCAACATGGTTGATAGCATGTTTTATTGCAATTCTGATCAGGGCTGAAAAAACATACTGGTGCAGGTATCTTTTTGGTAAAATGATTTGAGTTCCTCCAGGTATATTCTCGGCCGGGGAATTTCTGAGTCACATGGGACATCAATATCTTGCCCCTTTACAAACCACCACACTGTTTTCCAAAGATGTTGTTGTACTTTTTAGTCCACTTGCTGTGTAGAAGCATTTGTTTCTTCCCAAATTCTTACCTTCATCTGCTATTTTCTTTTATTATGATGTCCAGTCTTACAGGGGTATGTGGTATTTCAAAGTGGTTTCATTTGCATGTCTTTGAGGATGAATGAGGCTGAACAATTTTCATGTGTCTGTTGGCTGCCCGTATGTCTTCTTATGAAAAGTGTACAGTCACGTTTTTTTCACACTTTTCAAAGGGGAAA
>JAPVLO010002897.1:0-45030 GCA_027257055.1 Cephalopachus bancanus | reverse complement strand
TAAATACCCATTACTTAAGAAGTAAGTTAGACAAGTGGGATCTCATCAAATTAATATACTTTTGCAAAACAAAAGAAACAATCAGAAGAGCAGGGATACAGCCAACAGAATGGGAGAAACGATTCTCCACCTATATATCTGTAAAAAGGCATAACATCTAGTGTCTACAAGAAACTCAAGCACTCAGAATAATTAGACAAAAATTTCCTTTGAAAAGTGTGCAATATACGTGATTGGACACTTTTCATAAGAAGAGATATGGGCAGCCAGCAGACACATGAAAATTGCTCAGCCTCACTCATCATCAAAGAAATGCAAATGAAACCGCTTTGACATACCACATACCCCCTGTATGACTGGCCATCATTAATAAAACAAACAATAACAGATGCAGGTAAGGTTTTGGGAAGAAATAAATGCTTCTACACTGCATGTGGATTGAAAAGTAGAGCAACATCTTTGGAAAACAATGTTGTGGCTTGTAAAGGGACAAGCTGTTGACCTACCATGTGACTCTGTAATTTCCTTGTCTAGAATTTACCTGGAGGAACTCAAATCATTTTACTAAAAATTATACCTGCACCAGTATGCTTTTTACAGCTCTAATCACAATTGCAAAAATACATGGTACTGTGTTGGGAGCCACAACTCCTAACAGAATACAAAGTAAGGATACCTGAAAATGGGAAAAACCCTGGCTGGGAGCAAGGACCCAGCTAAAGCGGCCGTGCTGGTGGCAACGCCCCATGGATCCTGTTCATGGGCCCCCTTTGATCTTTAGGAGTGCATGCATAAGACAGAAAGTACCCCTTTCTGGTGAAGCATTAACTAATAATAGGTGAGGAAGATGTATTAGTAAAACTAAGGCTGGAGACATAAGAAAGGAATAACAGCAAAAACACAGCCATTAGAGATGCTAGTTACCTCCGTTTCTATGAAAAGTAAAACCATTGTGTATAAGGAAAATAAAAAACTTTCCCATTCTTTATTTTTAATGGTTAACATACCCTATACTGAAATAATATATTAGACGGGTAAGATGGAGGGGGAAGTTTGTGAGATCTGAGACAAGTCGACCCTGAGGGCAGCTGCTTTTAAACATAATTTAAGAAAGTATAGATATAGTAGATATAAATTTATAAGGTTAAAATAATTTAGTAATATAAATGTAATAGTATAAAATAAAGTAATTATGTACATAAAAATATAATGATTAAAATAATTAAATTAAATAAATATAAAATAATTATATAGATAAAAGTAGGATTATGGTTAAAAGTAATTAAATAAAATATAATTAAATAGAAAATAAATATAGAATATGAGTAGTCAAGTGTTATTAGATTAGGATTCATATAAGCAAAATTAGAATAAAGATAGATACATAATAGGAATGTTTATAGAAAATATTAAGAAATAATAAAGTTAGTTATAAATGTAAATGCCAATATATTGCTGCTAAGTTACATGTAAGAATTTAGTTAGAAATATGCTATAAGCATTAAAAGGCTACACTTAACAATTTTTATCAGAAGCTGTTTTTGTTCCTTTCTACTGATTTAACAAAATGGAAATAAAAAGGGAGAGAGAGGAACAATAGATCATTGTAAAACATTTGATTGTAAAAGAAAACATAATGTAAGCATTTGTGGGCACATACGTGAGGGGGTTAAAGGGTTGAAAATGCCCTGTACAAGCATGTGAAAATTGAATAAACTTTGGAAGAGAACCAAACTCAACCCACAAAGTTGACTTGTGTATTCTTTATCGCTGAACCTGATTCTGTCACCTCAGGCCCTAACACTCGTTTGGAGCTGGTCTCTAACAGTACCGACCATGTTGCCCATCAAAGCTGGAAAGGATAAAATAAATGTGGTATATACACAGAGGAATCTTATGCAGCCATAAAAAGGAACAGATAGAAGGATTTTGCAGAATGTTTGATGTATATAAGATAGGTCATTTTCAGTGATTTATCACAGAAACAAAGAACTTAGTAACAAATGTTCTCACTCATGAACTCAACTTGATCACTTATAATGCTGTAAGAAAGTGATTGGCAGTTGTGTATATCTAACTCTGAATTGTACCCCACATTTTTAAAAATTTTAAAATAAATAATTAAATAAAAAAATCAATGAAAGCTGTAAAACATGCAACGACTTTATTTGTTTATTGTTCTTTTTTTTTACTTTAAAAATGGGTACAATTCAGGATTGTGACTAGAAATGTTCATTATGCAGGGATTGATTTTTTAAAAATTGTATAGTACTCCAATGAAAACTCCTTTTCCTTTTAATGCATTGCAATACATGGTAAAATTCTGCCTTCAAAATTCACAACTACAGTGTTTCTCGCATAAATCTGAATGTTTTATAATGTCCAAATTGAAACTTGTTGAGATTCCAGATCTATGTCATTATTAGAAACATGAACCTTGAGATACAGTGTACCTACGTGCTGTTCAAAAGGCAGAATACATAATAAATCTTAAAAATTTTAGAAAATAAAACAGTATCGTAATTTAATACAGCTTTATCCATTCTTAAAATTAATGCACATTTTCTTGGTGCACTTTGTATCTTCTGCTGGTTAATTATGATTAAATATTACAGAAGGGCAATCCTTAGAGAAAAGTTTCCATTATAAATTTGAAGGAAATATAAAATCACGTTCAATTATATTTTAAACCAATTTATATTTTTAAAAGTGTATTTCCATTGAATCCCCTAGTATATTCTCTACCTAAGGCATAATGCTGTACTCTGCAACACAGTATCTGATTAATCTGATACTTTTATTCACCAAGCCTTTAAAATGAGACACATAGAAAAAAGAGAATTCGGGGCCCAATATATATAAACCAAAATAACATGGAGATTTACAAAGTAGTACGTACTTGGGCTCTGCTTTAGTATAAAAATTTAGAAAATTGAAAATTCTGGAAAATTGATTATGATCTTAGCAAAAGCATTGTTGAAATCTTGGAGGAAAAACTGCTCAAAGGCTGTTACACAATATTAAAAACATACAAGAGTTTCTAAACTAAAGAAAGTGCTAAAATATTATTTGGTTGTGCTATAAACAAGCTCCAACAGCACTCCGTGACCATAATAATAAAAGACAACCTCGTGGGCAACGCACTCAGGTGCCCTCTCAGTTTGGGAGTTTCTCAGTCCTCAATAAAGACTGCTTTTAAAAAAAAAGACTACTTCATTTAGAGGATTCTTAAATGGTCACTTATTCCTGGAGTAATTTTTGGATAGGATGTGAACATGTGGTTCTCTTCCCTTCTAGGGACTGAAATCCACCATGTCTACCACTTTTGGCAGAGCGCTGTACAGAAGTGCTTGAAGCCTAAGGATTGCTCAGTAGTCAGGGACCCTCCCAATATGATATCAAAGTTCTGAGGTTGATGTCATAAATGACAATTTGAAATGCTGGTTTCCTGACTTTCCTTGCCTCTTTTAATGTAAAAATTAGCCTTTTAGTCAATCTACAGATTCAATGAAATAACCATTAAGTTAACATCATTCTTCTCAGACCTGGATATTACAATAAATAATTAATAAGAAAGCATAAACATTCATGAATACCCAAAAGAATCTTATCAAAAAAAGAAAAGCAGGAGCTATCACAGTTCCAGACTTCAAACTTTACCATGTGTTTACAATAATCAACACAGACTGGTATTGGTACAAGAATGGGTACATAGGCCAATGGATCAGGACAGAGAATGAAATCCTCAAATTCTCAAGCAACGAATATTTGAAAAATCCTCCAAGGCCAACTGAGTAATTTAGAACATATTCAGTAAATGGTGCTGGGAAAAGACTGAAAAGATGCACAAGACTGAAACAGGACCCCTATCTATCACCGTACACATTAACTCTAAGTGGATCAAAGACCTAAATGCTAAACACTAAATTATAATAATCGTAGAAAACGCAGGAGACACAATTAGGGAAACTGGAACCGGAAACTAATTCCTATTCAGAGCCCTAAATACCCATGCCTTAAGAAGTATGTTAGACAAGTGGGATCTCATCAAATTACTATACTTCTGAAAAGAAAAGAAACCATCAGAAGAGCAGGAATACAGTCAACAAAATGGGAAAAACTGGCTCGGTGGCTCAGCCTGTAATCCCGCGCCTTTGGGAGGCTGAGGAGAGAGGATTGCTTGAGCCTGCGGGTTCGAGACCCGCCTGGACAACGAGACCTCATACCTACAATATATCAAAATATCAGCCGGGCGTCGTAGCACACGCCTGTAATTCTGGCTACTCAGAATGCTTAGGCGGAAGGATCGCAGGAGCCCAGCAAGTCTAGGCTGCAGTGCCCGGGAGCGGACAATGCACTACAGTCTGGGAAAAAGAGTGCGACTCCAACTCAAAAAAAAAAGAATTCATATGAAACCACAAATAATCATGAATAGCCAAACGAATCTTATCAAAAGAAACAAAGCAGGAGCTATCTCAGTTCCATACTTCAAACTTTACTATATGTTTACAGTAATCAGCACACCCTGGTATTGGTACAAGAATAGATCCATAGTCCAATGGATCAGGACAGAGAATGAAATCCTTAAATTCTGAAGTAACTCATATTTGAAAAAAACCTCCAGGATCCACTGGGTAATGGAGAATATATTCAGTAAATGGTGCTGGAAAAAGACTGAAAACATGCACAAGGTTGAAACAGGACCCCAAACTATCAGAATAAACATTAACTCTAAATGGATCAAAGACCTAAACTTAAAACACCAAATTATAATAATCTCAGAAAACACAGGAGACACCATGATGGAAACTGGAACCGGAAATGAATTCCTTTTCAGAACGCTAAATACCCATGCCGTAAAAAGTAAGTTAGACAAGTGGGATCTCTTCAAATTAATATACTTCTGCAAAAGAAAAGCAACCATCAGTAGAGCAGGGATACAACCAATAGAATTGGAAAAAGGATTCTCCACCTATATATCTGTAAAAAAGATAACATCTAGGATCTACAAGAAACTCAAACACTCAGAAATATCAGACAAATATTTGCTTTGAAAATTGTGCAAAATACGTGATTGGCCACTTTTCATAAGAAGAGATATGGGCAGCCAGCATACACACAAAAATTGCTCACCCTCTGTCATCCTCAAGGAAATGCAAATGAGACCACTTTGAAATACCACATACACCCTGTAAGACTGGCCATCATTAATAAAACAAACAATAACAGAGGCTGTTAAGGATTTCGGAAAAAATAAGTTCTTCTTCACTGCATATGTACTGAAAAGTAGAACAACACCTTTGGAAAAGTTTGTGATGGTTTTTAAAGTGACAAGATATTGACCTACCATGTGACTCTGTAATTCACTTGAAGAGAATATACCTGGAGGAACTCAAATCATTTTACCGAAAAGATACCTGCAGATGTATGTTTCTCGCAGCTCTAATCACAGTTGCAAAAAACATGGTACAAACAATGTTGCCCTTCAAAGCTGGAATGGATAAAATAAATGTGATATATACACAGTGGAATATTATGCAGCAAAAAAACAAAAAAAGAACAGATATAAGGACTTTGCAGAACGTTTGATGCATATGAGGTAACTCATTTTCAGTGATTTATCACAGAAACAAAGAAGAGATTTCCATATGTTCTTACTCATGAGCTGAACGTGATCACATAGAGTGCTGTAAGAAAGTGATGAGTAGTCATGTAAAACTGTTTAGAGGGAGGGGTGAGAATGGCAGTGGAGGGATACTGCTAAGGAAGCGAGGGGCATACCTCATCAACCAGGGACCCTGAATGATCAATGTTTTTATATCTAACTCTGAATTGTACCCCACATAATTAAAAAATTAAAATATATAAATAAATAATTAAACAAATAAATGAAAACTGTAAAACATGTAACTGACTTTACTTGTTCATTCAATTTTTTTTTTTTTGAGTTGGAGTCTCACTCTGTAGCCCAGACTGGAGTGCAGTGGCCGCTTCCGGCCACCGCAGCCTCGATCTGCTGGGCTCCGGCGATCCTTCCGCCTCAGCCTTCCAAGTAGCCGGAATTACAGGCATGCGCTACCACGCCCGGCTGATTTTTTGATTTATTGTACAGATGAGGTCTCGCTGCCCAGGTGGGTCTCAAACCCGCAGGCTCAGGCAATCCACTCACCTCAGCCTCCCAAAGGCGCGGGATTACAGGCTGAGCCACCGAGCCCTGCTTTCTATTTTTTTTTTTACTTTAAAAATGGTTAGAATTCAGGGTTGGGCCTAGAAGTGTTCATCAAGCAAGGATTGATATCTTAAGAAGTGTATAATACTACAATGGTAGCTTCTTTTCCTTTTAATACGTTAGAGTATATGGTATAATTCTTCCTTCAAAATTGACAACTACAGTGTTTCTCACATAAATTCTGAATGTTTTATTCTGCCTAAATTGTATCTTCTTGTGATTCCAGATCTATATCATTCTTAGATAACTGAATCTTGAGATTCAGGGTACCTAAGTGCTATTCAGAAGGCAGAATGTATAATAAATATGTAAAATTTTAGAAAATAAAACAGTATGGCAGTTTAATACAGCTTTTTCCATTCTTAATATTTGTGTACATTTTCTTGGTGCACTCTGTATTTTCTGCTTGTTAATTTTGATTAAATTTTACAGATGTGCAATCCTTAAAGATTCCCTTATGTATTTGAAGGAAATATAAAATCACATTCCCTTTATATTTTAACTCAATTTATATTTTTAAAAGTGTATTTCCATTGAATCCTCTAGTATTTTCTCTTCCAAAGACATAATGCTGTAGTTTGCTACAAAGTCTCCGATTACTCTGATACTTTTAATCGCCAAGCATTTAAAATCAGGCACACAGAAAAAACAGAATTTGGGGCCCAAAATATAGAAACCAAAATAACATGGAGATTTACAAAGTAGTAAGTATTGGGTCTCCTCATTAGTATAAAAATTTAGATAATTGAAACTTCTGCAAAATTGACGATGCTCTTAGTTAAAGCGATGTTCAAATCCTGTTAGAAAAGCAACTCAAAGTCTGTTACATAATACTAAAAACATCCAAAAGTTTCTAAACTAAGAAAGTGCTAAAATACTATGTGGTTGTGCTATAACCAAGTTCCAACAGGATTCAGTGACCATAATAATAAAAGACTACCTCGTGGGCAACCCCCTAGTCCCCTCCCTTTGTGGCAGTTTCCCTGTCCTCTCAATAAATACTGCTTTACAAAAAAAACCAAAAAAACCCAAAAATCCTCATTTAGTGGATTCTTGAATGGTCACTTATCCCTGGAGAAGTTTTTGGATAGGTGTGAACACATGGTTTTCTTCACTTCTTGGGTATGAAATCCACCATGAATGCCGAATTTGGCAGAGGACAGTACACAAGCTCTTGAATCCTAAGGACTGCTCAGTTGTCAAGGTCATTCCCACTATGATGTCAAAGTTCTGAGGCTGATGTCATAAATGACAATATGATATGCTTGTTTCCCTGATTTTACTTACCTCTTTAATGTAAAAATTAGCCTTCTAGGCAATCTACAGATTCAATGAAATAGTCATTAATTAACATAATTCTTCTCAGACCTGGAAATTACAATAAAGAATTCATATGAGCCAGGCTTGGTGGCTCAGACTCTAATCATGCGCATTTGGGAGGCTGAGGTGAGTGGATTGCCTGAACCCTCAGGTTCAAGACCCACCTGGGTAAGGACACCTCATCTCTACAATAAATCAATAAATCAGATGGACATCGTAGTGCATGCTTGTAATTCAGGCTACTTGGAAAGCTGAGGCAAAGGATCCACGGAGCCCAGCAGGTCGAGGCTGTGGTGGCTGGGAGCGCCCACTGCACTCCAGTCTCAGCAATAGAGTGAGACAATAAATAACTCAAAAAAAAAAAAATCATCAGAAATCATAATCACTCAAGAATAGCCAAAGGAGGAGCTATCACTGTTCCAGACTTTAAACTTTCTATAAGTTTACTATAATCAACACAGCATGGTATTGGTAAAAGAATAGGTCCATAGGCCAGTGAATTAGGACAGAGAATGAAATCCTGAAATTCACAACTATCTTTGAAAAAACCTCCAAGATCCACTGGTTAATTGACACATATTCAGTAAATGATGCTGGGAAAAGGCTGAAAACATGAACAACGTTGAAACAGGACCCCTGACTATCACCAAACACCTTAACTCTAAATGGATCAAAGACCTAAATGTAAAACACCAAATTATAATAATCTTAGGAAACACAGAAGACATCATTATGGAAACTGGAACCGGAAACTAATTCCTCTTGAGAACCCGATAAACTCATGCTGTAAGAGTTAAGTTAGACAAGTGGGATCTCATCCAATTAATATACGTCTACAAAACAAAAGAAACGATCAGAAGAGCAGGAATACAGCCAACAGAGCGGGAAAAGCGATTTTCCAACTATATATCTGTAAAAAAGCATAACATCGAGGATCTACAAGAAACTCAAATGCTCAGAAAAATCAGACAAACATTCCCATTGAAAAGTGTGCAAAAGACGTGATTGGACACTTTTTATAAGAAGAAATACGGGCAGCCAGAGACACACGAAAATTTTTCAGCCTCATTCATCATCAAAGAAACGAAAATGAAACCATTTTGAAATACCACATATCCCCTGTAAGACTAGCCATCATTAATAAAACAAATAATGACACAGGCTAGTAAGGATTTGGTAAAAAATAAATGCTTCTACACTGCATGTGGACTGAAAGTAGAGCAATATCTTAGTAAAAGTGTGTCGCGGTTTCTAAAGGGACAAGATGTTGCCCTACCATGTGACGCAGTAATTCCCCTATAAAGAATAAACCTGGAGGAACTCAAATCATTTTACCGAAAAGATACACGCACAAGTATGCTTTTTGCAGCTGTAATCAAATTGCAAAAAACATGGTACCAAACACGTTGCCCATCAAAGCTGGAATGGATAAAATAAATGTGGAATCAGCACAGTGTATACAGTGGAATATTATGCAGCCAAAAAAAGGACAGATAAACGGATTTTAAAGAACCTTTGGTTGGTATGAGGTAGGTCGTTTTTAGTGATTTAGCACAGAAAAAAGAACAGAGTTCTATATGTACTCCCTCATGAGCTGAACTTGATCACTTACAGTGCTGTAAGAAAGTGACTGGCAGTCGTGAAAAACTCTTTAGGGGGAGGGGTGAGATTGGCTGTGGAGGGATACTGCTAAAGAAGGGAGGGGCATACCTCAATAACCAGGGACCCTACACAATCAATGTTTGTATGTCTAACTATGAATTGTACACCACATTTTTTAAAAAATTGAAATTAATTAATTAATTAATTAATGAAAGCTGTAAAACTTACAGTTGACTTTATTATGTTACTCTTTTTTTTTTTTTACGTTATAATGAATGCAGTTTGGTGTTGGGCCTAGAAATGTTCATTATGCAGAGATTGATTTTTTAAAAGTGTATAATAATCCAATGATAATTCCTTTTCTTTTTTTAATACGTTACAGTACATGCTATAATTCTGCCTTCAAATTGACCACCACAGTGTTTCTCAAATAAAATCTGAATATTTTATTCTGCCTAAATTGAAACTTGTTGGATTCCAGATCTATACATTCTTAGATAACTGAACTTTGAGATTAAGTGTACCTAAGTGCTATCCAGAAGACAGAATGCATAATTAATCTGAAAAAATTTAGAAGATAAAACAGTATAGTAATTTAATACAGGTTTTTTCATTCTTAAAATTTTTGTACATTTTCTTGTTGCACTCTGTATTTTCTGCTTGTTAATTTTGATTAAATGTTACAGATGTGCAATCCTTAGAGAAAAGTTTTCCTTATATATTTGAAGGAAGTATAAAATGCCTTCCCTTTATATTTTAACCCAATTTATATTTTTAAATGAGAATTTCCATTGAATACCCTTGTATTTTCTCTACCTAAGACATAATGCTGTACTCTGCAACAAAGTATCTGATTAATCTGATACGTTTAATCACCAAGCATTTAAAATCGGGCAAACAGGAAAAAAAAGAAATTGGGGTCCAATATACATAAACCAAAATAACATGGAGATTTACAAAGTAGTAAGTATTTGTGCTCTGCATTAGTATAAAAATTTAGATAATTGAAAATTCTGGAAAATTGATCTTAGCTAAAACGATTTTCAAATCCGTTAGAAAAATGGCTCAAGGGCTGTGTCATAATACTAAAAACATCCAAAGCGTTCTAGACTAAGCAAAGTGCTAAAATAGCATGTGGTTTTGCTAAACCAAGCTCCAACAGGATTCAGTGTCCATAAAAATAAAAAACTACCTCGTGGGCAACCCCCTCAGGTCTCTTCCCAGTGAGGAAGTTTCTCTGTCCACTCAATATATACTGCATTACAAAAAAAAAAGGCTACCTCGTTTAGTGGATTCTTGAATGGTCACTTATCCTTGGAGAAGTTTTTGGACAGGTGTATACACATGGTTTTCTTCACTTCTTGGGAATGAAATCCATAATGTCTACCGCATTTGGCAGAGCACTGTACACAGGTCTTGAAGCCTAAGGATTGCTCAGTAGTCAATGTGGCTCCCATTATAATGTCAAAGTTCTGGAACTGATGTCATAAATGACAATTTAAAACTAATGTTTCCCTGACATTGCTAACCTCTTTAATGTACAAATTACCATTTTAGGCAATCTACAGATTCAATGAAATAATCATTAAGTGAACATCATTCTACTCAGACCCGGAATTTACAATTAAGAATTCGTATGAGCTATGCTCGGTGGCTCAGTCTGTAATCCCAGGCCTTTGGGAGGCTGAGGTGTGTGCATTGCCTGAGCCCCTGGGTTCGAGACTCACCTGGGAAACGAGACCTTATTATTTCAATAAATCAAAAAATGGCAAGGGAGTGTTAGGGCATGCTTGTCATTCTGGCTTCTTGGGAGGCTGAGGTGGAAGGATCGCTGGAGTCCAGCAGGTCGACACAGAGGGAGTAGTGAGCGGCCACTGCACTACATTCTGGGCGAGAGTGAGACTCCAATTCGAAAAAAAATTATATGAAGCCAAAAACAATCAAGAATAGCCAAAAGAATCTTATCAAATGTAACAAAGCAGGAGCTATCACTGTTCCAGACTTCAAACTTTACTATAGGTTTACGGTAATCAGCACAGTGTGGTATGGGTACAAGAATAGGTCCATAGGCCAATGGATCAGGACAGAAAATGAAATCCTCAAATTCTCAACCAACTCATCTTTGAAAAAACTTCCAAGATCCACTGGATAATGGAGAACATATTCAGTAAATGATGCTGGGAACAGGCTGAACACATGCATAAAGTTGAAACAGGACCCATAACTATCACCATACACGTTAACTCTAAATGGATCAAAGACCTAAATGTAAAACACCAAATTATAATTATCTAGAATACAGAGGAGACCCCTGTGTAAACTGGAACAAGAAACTAATTCCTCTTTAGAACCCTAAATACCCATGTCATAAGAACTAAGTTAGACAAGTGGAATCTCATCAAATTAATATACTTCTGTAAAACAAAAGAAACCATCAGAAGAGTAGGGATACAGTCAATAGAGTGGGAAAAACGATACTCCAACTATATATCTGTAAAAAGGCAAAACATCTAGAATCTACAAAAAACACAAACACTCAGAAAAATCAGACAAACATTCCCTTTAATAAGTGTGCAAAAAAGGTGATTGGATAGTTTTCATAAAAGAGATACGGGCAGCCACCAGACACATGAAAATTGCTCAACCTCACTCATCATCAAAGAAATGCAAATGAGACCAATTTGAAATACCACATATCCCCTATATGACAGATCATCATTAATAAAACAAACAATAAGAGATGTTGGTAAGGATTTTGAAAAACAATAAATGCTTCTACACTGCATGTCGACTGAAAAGTAGAGCAACACCTTTGGAAAACAGTGTGGTTTTTTTCTGAAGGACAAGATATTGACCTACCATGTGACTCAGTAATTCCCCTGTCGAGAATATACCTGGAGGAATTCAAATCATTTTACAGAAAAGATACCTGCACAAGTTTTTTTTTTTTTTTTTTTTGCAGCTCTAGTCATAATCGCAAACAACATGCTACCAAAAATGTTGCACATCAAAGCTGGAATGGATAAAATAAATGTGTTATATACACAGTGGAATATTATGCCACCATAAAATAGGATAGATATAAGGATTTTGCAGAATGTTTGATGGATATGAGGTAGGTCGTTTTCAGTGATTTATCACAGAAACAAACAACAGAGTTCCATATGTTCTCACTCTTGAGCTGAACTTGATCACTTACAGTGCTGTAAGAAAATGATTGGCAATTGTGGAAAACTCTTTAGGGGAGGGGTGACATTGGCTGTGGAGGGATACTGCTAAGGAAGCGAGGGGCATACCTCATAAACCAGTGACCCTGCATAATCAATATTTGTATATATAACTCTGAACTGTACCACTTTTTAAAAAAATTAAAATAAATAAATAAATACATGAAAGCTGTAAAACATGTAACTGACTTCATTTGTTTATTTTTTCTTTAAATATGTTTATAATTCAGGGTTGTGTATAGAAATGTTCATTATGCAGGGAGTGATTTATTAAGAAGTGTATAATATTCTAAGATAACTCCATTTCCTTTTAATACGTTAGAAGACATCATATAATTCTGCCTCCAGAATTGACAAATGCAGTGTTTCTCATATAAATTCTGCATGTTTTATTCTGCTTAAATTGAAACTTGTTGAGATTCCTGATCTATATGATTCTTAGATGATTGAACCTTGAGATTCAGTATACGTAAGTGCTATTCAGAAGACAGAATGTATAATAAGTCTTAAAAAATTTAGAAAATAAAACAGTATCTTTACTTAATACAGCTTTTTCCATTCTTAAAATTTGTGTACATTTTCTTGGTGCAATCTGTGTTTTCTTATTGTTAACTTGGATTAAATATTACAGATGTGTAATCCTTAGAGAAAAGTTTCCCTTATATATTTGAAGAAAATATAAAATCACATTCCCTTTATATTTTAACCCAATTTATATTTTTTAAATAGTATTTTCATTGAATCCTCTAGTATTTTCTCTACCTAAGACAAAATGCTGTACTCTGCAACAAAGTACCTGATTAATCTAATACTTTTAATCACCAAGCTTTTAAAATCAGGCACACCAAAAACATAAATTTGAGGCCCAATATATATAAACCACAATATCATGGAGGTTTACAATGTATTAAGTATTTGGGCTCTACATTAGGATAAAAAATTTAGATAATTAAAAATTTTGGAAAATTGACAGTGATCTTAGCTAAAGCAATGTTCAAATTCTATTAGAAAAACGGCTCAAAGTCTGTGACACAATACTAAAAACATCCAAAAGTATCTAAACTAATGAAAGTGCTAAAATAGTATGTGGTTGTGCTATAACCAAGCTCCAATAGGATTCGTTGGCCATAATAAAAAATACTACATCGTGGGCACCCCCCTCAGGTCCCATCCCAGTGTGGAGATTTCTCTGTCCTCTCAATAAATACTGCTTTACTAACAACAAAAAAAAGGCTACCTCATTTAGTGGATTCTTCAGAGGTCTTTTATCACTGGAGAAATTTGTGTACAGATGTGAACACATGGTTTTCTTCACATCTTGGGAATGAATTCCACCATGTCTACCGCATTTGGCAGAGCACTGTACACAAGCCCTTGAAGCCTAAGGAATGCTCAGTAGTCAAGTCCCCCCCATTATGATGTCAAAAGTTCTGAGTCTGATGTCATGAATGACAATTTGACATGCTTGTTTCCCTGACTTTGCCTACCTCTTTAATGTAAAAATTACCCTTTTAGACAATCTACAGATTCAATGAAATAACCAATAAGTGAACATCATTCCTCTCAGACATGGAAATTACAATACGGAATTCATATGATCTGGGTTCGGTGGCTCAGCCTGTAATCCCCCAACTTTGGGAGGCTAAGGTGAATGGATTGCCTGAGCCCATGGGTTAGAGCCCCGCCTGGGCAGCGAGACCTCTTCTCTACAATAAATACAAAAATCAGTCAGGCATGATAGCACATGCTTGTGACTCAGGCTACTTGGAAGTCTGAGGCAGAAGGATCGCTGCAAGTCGAGGCTGCGGTGGCCGGGAGCAGCCACTGCACTCCAGTCTGTGTGACAGAGTGGGATTCCAACTCCAAAAAAAAAAAAAAAAATCGAATTCATATGAAACCAAAAACAATCAAAAATAGCCAAAAAAATCTTATCAAAAGAAACAAAGCAGGAGGTATCACTATTCCAGACTTTGAACTCTACTATATGTTTACAGTAATCAACACAGTCTGGTATTGGTACAAGAATCTATCCCTAGGTCAGTGGTTTAGGACAGAGAATGAAATCCTCAAATTCTCAACCAACTCATCTTTGAAAAAACCTCAAAGACCCAATGGGTAATGGAGAACATATTCATTAATGGTGCTGGGAAAAGGCTGACCACATGCACAAGGTTGAAACAGGACCCCTAACTATCACCATACACATTAACTCTAAATGGATCAAAGACCTAAACGTAAAACACATTATAATAATCTTAGAAAACACATGAGACACCGTTATGGAAACTGGAACCAGAAACTAATTCCTCTTCAGAACCCTAAATACCTATGCTGTAAGAAGTAAGTTAGGCAAGTGGGATCTCATCAAATTAATATACTTCTGCAAAACAAAAGAAACCATCAGAAGAACAGGGATACAGCCAACAGAGTGGGAAAAACGATTCTGCAACTATATATCTGTAGAAAAGCATAACATCTAGGATCTACAAGAAAATCAAACACTCAGAAAAATCAGACAAACATTCCCTTTGAAAAGTGTACAAAATACGTGATTGGACACGTTTCATAAGAAAATATGGGGCAGCCAGCAAAAACAGGAAAATTGCTCAGTCTCACTCATCATCAAAGAAATGCAAATGAGACCCAATTGAAATACCACATACCCCTGTAAGACTGGCAATCACTAATAAAACAAACAGTAACAGAGACTCATAAGGATTTGGGAAAAAAATAAATGCTTCTACACTGCATGTGGACTGAAAAGTAGAGCAACATCTTTGGAAAAGTGTTTGGTGTTTTCTAAAGGGACAAGATATTGGCCTACCATGTGACTCAGTAATTCTCTTGTAGAGAATATACCCGGAGGAACTCAAATCATTTTACCAAAAAGATACCTGCACAAATAATGTTTTTTGCAGCTGTAATCACAATTACAAATAAGATGGTGCCAACAATGTTGCCATCAAAGCTGGAATGGATAAAATAAATTTGGTATATACCCAGTGGAATATTATGCAGACATAAAAATGAACAGATATAGGATTTTGCAGAATGCTTGATGGATATGAGGTGGTAGTTTTCAGTGATTTATTACAGAAACAAACAAGAAAGTTCCATATGTTCTCACTCATGATCTGAACTTGATCACTGTTAGTGCTGTATGAAAGTGATTGGTAGTCGTGGAAACTCTTTAGGGGAGGGTGAGGGTGAGATTGGCAGTGGAGGGATACTGCTAAGGAAGCGAGGGGCATACCTCATCAACCAGGGACCCTGTATAATCAATGTTTATATATCTAACTCTGATCTGTACCCCACTTTCTTTTAAAAATTAAAATAAATAGGACTTCCATGAAGATGGCGGTGGGCCGACAGGGACTGTGAAACCTTTTGCGAAAAGAGAACACCCATAAAGACCTTAGCTCTCTCCCAGGGACTGTAGACCCCATCTTCCACAGCCTGCACTTCACAGGGAACTCAGCCACCACTGTCACTCACCATCACTATATGGATATCGTGATGAACCAAGCTGCTCCAGGAGTTGCCTGGGTGGGACCAGCAGCTCCTGAAGTAGCAAGGGCAGTACTGGGTGGCTCCTGCAGAAAGTGTGGCAGGACTGGGAGACCATTGCAGTCATTCCCAGCTCATTCCTGAAGCCACTCACGACTTCAGACTGTGAAGCCCACAAGCAGGATCTTCTGAAATCCCCTTTGCCATGCCATGACCCTAGCTCAGAGAGAGGCCTGGGGAACTCCCCCAGTGAAGTTGCCATGGTAAGTTGTGATCCGTAGCAGACTCGCTCCCCTCTGGACCATAGCGCAGGATAGCACCACCTACAGGGGAATGAAGGGAGTAAACCTACAACCCCACTGCATGGACAGACTCCATGGCAGTGGGAAGTGGGTGTCAGACTAGCCATACAGCTGTTGGTGAACACCTGGATCTGCAGAGAGATTGTGAATCACAGCTCCCCTCTTAATTATATCCCAAAACTTCAAAAAGGTCTGCCTTCAACCCACAGTCCAACTCCAGAACTGAACAAAGCAAGAGGAAATATATAGGAAGAATAGGAGACTTAACATACAAAAGTAAAAGGAACACCTCCACCTCTGAATAACCGAATTAAAGAAGACGGGGAAAGGGAGGGAGGTGAAAAGTAGGGAGGGAAAATCCGCAAAAATGAAGAAAACCCAAAAGAAGAACACAGGGATCACACAGAATCCTGGGAGGTCAGACACTGAGAAAACAGACTTCGGAAATAAAAAACAATGAGAGCCCCCAGAGTCACTGGTCACAAGCAACAAACACAGGCATCAAGGCATTAATAGAGAGAATAAAAAATTGAGGAGAGACAAGAGGAAATAGGAAGGACTGATGACAGAAATAACAGCAGTAAAGAATACTGTGATGGAAAAAAATAACAAACTACTTAGCATGGAAGACAGAATTTACTAAGCAGAAGAAAGAATCTCAGAACTTGAAGACCAAAATACAGTACTAACCCAAACTGTCAAAAACATAGAAAAGAAGCTTAAAAAGGCAGAACAAAACCTTCAGGAGATGAATGATTACTTCAAGAGACCCAATCTAAGAGTAATTGGCATTCCTGAAACAGAGAGAGAGTCAGAGGTCACATTGGAACAAACATTACATGAAATCATCCAAGAAAACTTCCCTTGTCTCATCACTGATGCAAACGTTCAAGCACAAGAAATTCAGAGAACCCCTGCAAGACAACATATGAGAAGACCAACTCCCAGATACATAATAATTCACCTAAACAAAGTAGGTATAAAAGAAAAAATCCTAAAGGCAGCAAGAGAAAAAGGCCAGATTACCTACCAGGGAAGACCAATTAGAATAGCAACAGATTTAGCACAGAAACCCTTCCGGCTAGGAGAGCCTTGAGCCCTAACTTCAAAGTTCTAAAAGAAACAAATTTCAACCAAGAATAACCTACCCAGTCAAACTAAGCTTCATTAGTGAGGGAGAATTGAAATCTTTCCCAGATATCCAAACCTTAAAACCTATGCTGCCACCACACCACCTCTACAAGAAACACTTAAGAAAGTACAGAACACAGAAGAAAAGGAAAAAAGAACAACATTCTTCCAAGAGTACAGGCAAAAGATTAAAAAAACACGAATAAACCAACTCCAAAACCCAAAGAAAGACAACAAACAAACAGAAACAACATCTCTGTAAGAACCTTATGACAGGGATCAACTCTTCCATTTCAATTTTTAGCCTAAAATGTGAATGAACTAAATGCGCCACTGAAAAGACATAGAATGGCAAAATGGATTAATATCATCAGGCAACAATCTATTGCCTTCAAGAGACTCACCTCACTAGAAAGGACACCCACAGACTCAGAGTAAGAGGATGGGAAACAAACTTTCAGGTGAACGGAATACAAAAGAAAGGAGGAGTAGCAATCTTAATATCAGACAAAATAAACTTCAAGCTGTTAAAAGTCAAAAAAAATACAGAAGGCCACTACCATAATGATAGAAGGTTCAATCCAACAGAAATATCTATCTAAGCATATATGCACCCAACATAGGTGCACAAACTTTCATAAAGAAATTTCTAGGAAAATCAAAGAAGAAAGATATTGACTCTAACACCATCATAACGGAGGTCATAAATACCCCTCTCACAACCCTAGACAGATCATCAGGACAAAAAATCAGCAATGAGATCTAGATCCTCAACGCGACTTTGGACCAAATGGACTTAATTGATACCTACAGAATACTCCATCCAAAGACAGAGAATACACATTCTATCATCAATGCAAGGAACGTATTCTAAGATTGAACAAATAATTGGCCATAAATCAAGCTTAGGCAAATTTAAAAGGACTGAAATTCTACCATACACCTTCTCGGACCACAGTGGAATGATAATAAACATTGACAACAACAAGGTCCCCCAAAACCCACAAGGACTGGGAACCAAAACAGCATGATGCTAAACAACTCCTCAGTCAATGATGAAATCAAAACAGCGATCAAGAGATACCCTGGAAACAAATGAAAATTAAGAAATATCTTACCAAATCTCTGGGATGCCTTAGAAGCTATAGCAAGAGGGAATTATAACCCTACAAACACACATGAAGAAAATGGAAGGAGCACAAATTAACAGCCTATCAAGCCACCTAAGGAAACTGAAAAGCAAGACAACAAAAATCTAACTTCAGCATAAGTATCCAGATCACCAAAATAAAGGCCAAATTAAAGCCAGAGACGACAAAAAAGATAATACACAAAATCAATGAAACAAAAAGCTGGTTCTTTGAAAGGATAAAGAAGACCAATGGTCCCCAAGTACACTGACCAAGAAAAAAAGAGAAAAAACTCAAATAATCACAATCAAAAACACAAAAGACAAAGTCACATCTGACCCTGAAGAAATACAAACGATCATTGGAGACTACTACTACACTTGTATGTAAACAAACTTGAAAACCTTAAGGAAATGGAGGACTTTCTGACCTCACACCACCTACCTAGATTGAAACAAGAAGAAATTGAGACCCTAAATAGACAATAGCAATCAAGGAAATCGACTATGTAATAAGAGAACTCCCCCCCCCCAAAAGAAATAAAGCTCTGGTCCAGATGGCTTTCCAGCAGAATTCTACAAGACTTTTAAGTAGGAGCTGATACCAATCCTACTGAAGGTATTCCAGGCAATTGAAATAGGTGGAATTATCTGCCCCAATCATTTATCGAAGCCAACATCACATTGATACCCAAGCCAGGTAAACAGCCAACAAAGAAAGAGAACAGCAGGTCAATATATTTGATGAACATAGATGTTAAAATCCTCAACAAGATCCTAGCAAACTGGATTCAGCAATAAGTCTCAAAAATCATCCATCATGATCAAGTAGGCTTCATTCCTGGGATGCAAGAATGGTTCAACATTCATAAAAGTATAAATGTAATTAAATACATCAACAGACATCAAAACAAAACCCACATGATTATGTCATTAGATGCAGAAAAAGCTTTTGATAAAATCCAGCACTCCTTCTAGATAAAAACCCTCGAACATCTAGGCATACGGGGAACATACCTCAAAATAGTAAAAGCCATCTACAAGAAACCCACAACCAGCATACTCATAAACGGACAAAAATTGGAACCATTTCCCCTGAAAACTGGAACAAGACAAGGATGCCCACTCTCAACACTTCTGTCCAACATAGTGTTGGAAGTCCTGGCTTGAGCAATGAGAGAAAAGAAGGCAATCAGGGGAATCCAAATAAGAAAAGAGGAAGTCAAGTTTTCACTCTTTGCAGATGATATGATTGTGTACCTTGAAAACCCAAGAGAATCTGTCAAAAACCTCCTTACACTGATAAAGGCCTTTGACAAAGTCTCAGGATACAAAATAAATGTGAACAAGACAATGGCATTTCTTTGCAACAATTATAAACAAAGAGAAACCCAAATAAAAAGCACAATTCCATTCACAATAGTCACAAAAAGAATGAAATACCTTGCCATCTTCCTAACCAGAGATGTGAAAGATTTTTACAATGAGAACTACAAAACACTGCTCAAAGAAATCAAAGATGATGCAAACAAGTGTAAAAATATCCCATGCTCATGGTTTGGAAGAACCAACATTGTGAAGATGTCCATCTTACCTAAGGCAATCTACAAATTCAATGCAATACCCATCAAATTATCAGCAACAATCTTCTCAGACCTAGAAAAAAAAAAAAAAGCAGGTGGTATCACATTCCCGACTTCAAACTTTTCTACAAAGCCACAATCATCAAAGCAGCTTGGTATTGGTATAGGAACAGACATATAGGTCAATAAAATAGAATTGAGATTCCAGAAGCAAAACCTCAATTTCTCAACCAACTCATCTTTGACAAAACCTCCACCACCTACCACTGGGGAGAGGAGAACCTATTCAGTAAATGGTGCTGGGAAAACTGGCTGACCACATGCAGAAGATTTAAAGAGGAACCCTATCTATCCCCATGCACAAAGGTTTACTCCAAATGGATCAGAGACCTAAATGGAAAACCTCAAACAATAAAAACCTTAGAAAATAAAAAACATACCCTCATGGAAATTGGAACTGGCATCCAATTCCTGAACAAAACTCAAAACCCACAATTCATAAGAGAGAAGATAGACATGTGGGACCTTATTAAACTGACAAGCTTCTGCAAAGCAAAGAAACCATCAAGAGAGCAGAGAGACAGCCTACAGACTGGGAAAAAGTATTTGCCAACACCAGGTCTGACAAAGGCTTGACATCTTGGATCTACAAGGAACTCAAATGTGCTGAAAAGAAAAAAACAAACAACCCCAATATAAAATGGGCAAAAGATATGAACAGACACTTCACAAAGGAAGACATCAGAGCAGCCAACAGACACATGAAGAAATGTTCAACCTCAATAATCATCAGGGAGATGCAAAACAAAACCACTCTGAGGTACCACCTAACTCCAGTCAGGATGACAATTATCAACAACTCAAAAACAACAGCTGCTGGAGAGGGTGTGGCGAAGAGGGAACACTTCTATATGGTTGATGGGACTGTAAACTAGTGCAACCTCTGTGGAAAGCAGTGTGGCGATTTCTAAAATCTCTAAATATCAACCTCCCACATGACCCCACAATCGCCCTACTGGGAATATATTCTGAAGGACTCAAATCACTCTATAAAAAAGATGCCTGCACACATGTTTATCGCAGCATTGTTCACAATGGCAAAAACCTGGAAGCAACAATGTTGCCCATCAAAAGAGGACAGGATTTTTAAAATGAGGCACATATACACAATGGAATACTATGCAGCCATAAAAAAGAACAAAATCATGAATTTCACAGCAACGTGGTTGGAACTAGAGTCAATAATACTGAGTGACCTCTCACAGAAACAAAGATCCGAGTATCACATGTTCTCACCCATATAATGCACGTTGAACATCCAATGTAATACTATAAGAAAATGACTGACAATAGTGGGAAAATATGTGGGGGTGGGAGATGGGATTAACAGTAGCAAACATCTGTCGGGGACAGGGAATCACCTCTTATCAACAGGGTGGCTGAACAAAACATATTTATATACCTAACCCTTAACTGTATACCACAATATCATAATAAAAAATATAGATAAAATATTAAAATAAATAAATAAATAAAGTTGTAAAACATGCAACTGACATTATTTGTTCATTCTATTTTTAATTTTTTTATTTTAAAAATGGTTACACTTCAGGGTTGGGCCTAGAAATGTTCATTATGCAGGGACTGATTTTTTAAGAAGTGTATAATACTCCAATGATAACTCCTTTTCCTTTTACTATGTTAGAATACATGGTATATATCTGCCTTCAAAACTTACAACAACAGGTTTTCTCACATAAATTCTGAACTTTTTTCTGCCTAAATTGAAACTTTTTGAGATTCCAGATCTATATCATTTTTAGATAACAGAACCTTGAGATTCAGTGTACCTAATTGCTATTCAGAAGGCAGAATGCATAATAAATCTTAAAAATTTAAAAAAATAAAACAGTATCATAATTTAATACAGATTTTTCCATTCTTAAAATTTGTTTACATTTTCTTGGTGGTCTCTGTATTTTCGGCTTGTTAATTTTGATTAAATGTTACAAATGTGCAATCCTTAGAGAAAAGCTTCCCTTATAAAATTTAGGGAAATATAAAATCACATTCCCTTCATATTTTAATCCCATTTATATTTTTAGAAGAGTATTTCCATTGTATCACCTAGTATTTTCTCTACCTAACACATAATGCTGTACTCTGCAACAAAGTATAGTGTTAATCTTATACTTTTAATCACAAAGCATTTAAAATCAGGCACACAGAAAAAAGAGATTGTGGGGCCCAATATACATAAACCAAAATAATATGGAGATTTACAAATTGTAAGTATTTCGGCTCCTCATTAGTATAAAAATTTAGATAATTGAAAATTCTGGAAAATTGACGATGATCTTAGCTAAAGCGATTTTCAAATCCTGTTAGAAATACATCTCAAAGGCTGTGATGTAATACTAAAAACATCTAAATTTTCTAAACTAAAGAAAGTGCTAAAATAGTATGTGGTTGTGCTAAAACCAAGCTCCAATACTATTCAGTGACCATAATAATAAAAGACTACATCGTCGGCCACCCCCTCAGGTCCCATCCCAGTGTGGGTGATTCTCTGTCCTCTCAATAATTACTGCTTGGCTAACAAAAGAAACACTACATCATTTCGTCGATTACTGAATGATCACGTATACCTGGAGAAATTTTTGCATAGGTGTGAACATATAGTTTTCTTCACTTCTTGGGAATGAAATCCACTATGTATACCGCATTTGGCAGAGCACTGTACATAAGCCCTTGAAGCATAACGATTGCTCAGTAGTCAAGGTCACTCCCATTATGATGTCAAAGTTCTGAGGCTGATGTCATAAATAACAATTTGACATGCTTATTTCCCTGACATTAATTACCACATTTAATGTAAAAATTAGCCTTTTATTCAATCTATTGATTTAATGAAATAACCATTAAGTGAACATCACTCTTCTCAGACCTAGAAATTACAATAAAGTATTCATATGATTCGGGCTCGGTGGCTCAGCCTGTAATCCCCGCCTTTGGGAGGCTGAGGTGAGTGGATTGCCTGAGCCCACGGGTTTGGGAAAACCCGCCTGGGCAGAGAGACCTCATCTCTACAATAAATCAATAAATCAGCCAGGTATGGTAGCACATGCCTGTAATTCCGGCTACTCAAAAGGCTGAGGTGGAAGGATTAAAAGGGGCCCCAGCGGGTCGAGGCTGCGGTGGCCGAGAGAAGCCACTGCACTCCAGTCTGGGTGACGGAGTGGGACTCCAACGCACACACACACACAAAAGAATTCATATAAAACCCAAAAACCAATCAAGAATAGCCAAATGAATCTTATAAAAAGAAACTAAGCAGTAGAATCACTGTTCAAGTCTTCAAACTTTACTATATGTTTACAGTAATCAACACAGCCTGGTATTTGTACAAGAATAGGTCCATAGGTCAATGGATCAGGACAGTGAATGAAATGCTCAAATTCTCAACCAACTCTTCTTTGAAAAAAACTCCAAGACCCCTGGGTAATGAAGAACATCTTCAGTAAATGGTGCGGGGAAAAGCCTAACCACATGCACAAGGTTGAAAAAGGCCCCCTATCGCCATACACATTAACTATAAATGGATTAAAGAGCTAAACGTACAACACCACATTATAATAATCTTGGAAAACACAGGAGACACCATTATGGAAACGGGTACCGGAAACTAATTCGTCTTCAGAAATCTAAATACTCATGCCGTAATAAGAAAGGGTAGACAAGTGGGGTCTCATCAAATTAATATACTTCTGCAAAACAAAGGAAGCCATCAGAAGAGCAGGGATACAGCCAACAGAGTGGGAAAAACTATTCTCCAAGTATATATCTGCAAAAAAAGCATAATATCTAGGATCTACAAGAAACTCAAACACTCAGAAAAATCAGACAAACGTTCCTTTTAAAAAAGTGTACAAAAAACGTGATTGGACACTTTTCATAAGAAGACATACGGGCAGCCAGCAAACACATTAAAATTGCTCAGCCTCACTCTACATAAAAGCTATGCAAATGAGACCACTTTGAAACACCACATACCCCCTGTAAGACTCCCATCACTAATAAAACAAACAGTAACAGAGGCTGATAAGGATTTGGGAAAAATAAATGCATCTACCCTGCATGTGGACTGAAAAGTAAAGTAACATCTTTGCAAAAGAGTGTGGTGGTTTCAAAAGGGGGCAAGATATTGACCTATCATGTGATTCAGTAATTTCCTGTAGAGAATTACCTGCAGGAACTCAAATCATTTTACCGAAAGGATACCTGCGCAAGTTTGTTTTTTGCAGTTCTAATCACAATTACAAACAACATGGTACCAACCATGTTGCCGATCAAAGCAGGAATGGATAAAATAAATGTGTTATATACACAGTCGCATATTATGCTGCCATTATAATGGACAGATATAAGGATTTTGTAAAACGTTTGATGAATATGAGGTTGGTCGTTTTCAGTGATTTATCACAGAAACAAACAACAGAGTTCCATATGTTAGCACTCATGAGCTGAACTTGATCACTTCTTGTGCTGTAAGAAAGTGATTGGTAGTCGTGGAAAACTGTTTAGGGAGAGGGGTGAGATTGGCAGTGGAGGGATACTGCTAGTGAAGGGAGGGGCATACCTCATCAACCAGGGACCCTTCATAATCAATGTTTGTATATCTAACTCTGAACTGTCCCACATTTTAAAAAAAAATTATAATAACCCGGGGCTCGGTGGCTCAGCCTGTAATCCCACACATTTGGGAGGATGAGGTGAGTAGATTGCCTGAGCCTGCGGGTTCGACACCCGCCTGGGCAGGCGAAACCTCATCTGTACAATAAATCAAAAATCAGCCAGACGTGGTAGCGCGTGCCTATAATTCTGGCTACTCAGAAGGCTGAGGCAGAAGGATCACCGGAGCCCAGCGGGTTGAGGCTGCGGTGACCGGGAGCGGCCACTGCACTCCAGTCTGGGCGACAGAGTGAGACTCCAACTCAAAAAAAAATAAAAATTTTTAAAAAAATTTTAAAAAATTATAATAAATAAATGAACAAATAAATAAATGAAAGCTCTAAAACATTCACCTGACTTTACTTATTTTTTTTTTATTTTATTTTATTTTTTTTTTAAATTTTTTTTATTTTAAAAATGATTACAATTCGGGTTTTGGGCCTAGGAATGTTCGTTATGCAGGGATAGTTTTTTTTAAGAAATGTATAATACCCCAATGATATCTCCTTTTCCTTTTAATACGTTGGAATACATGGTATAATTCTGCCTTCAAAATTCATAGCTACAGAGTTTCTCACATAAATTATGAATGTTTTATTCTGCCAAAAGTGAAACTTGTTGATATTCTAGAACTATATCATTCTTAGAAAACTGAACCTTGAAATTCAATGTACCTAAGTACTATAAGAGAATATACCTGCAGGAACTCAAATCATTTTACCGAAATGATACCTGCACAAGTATGTTTTTTGCAGAATGCACAATAAGCCTTCAAAATTTTAGAAAAAAACAGTATCATAATTTAATACAGCTTTTTCCAGTCTTAAAATTGATGTACATTTTCTTGGTGCACATTGTATTTTCTACTTGTTAATTTTGATTAAATGTTACAGATGTGCAATCCTTAGAGAAAAGTTTCCCTTATATTTTAGAAGGAAAATAAAATCACAATTTCTTTATATTTTAACCCAAATTATATTTTTAAAAGTGTACTTCCTTTGAATACCCTAGTATTTTCTCTCCTAAGACATAATGCTGTACTCTGCAAGAAAGTATCCGATGGATCTGATACTTTTAATTGACAAGTATTTAAAATGAGTCACACAAAAAAAAGAGAATTTGGAGCCCAATATATACAAAAAAAATTACACGGAGATTTACAAAGTAGTAAGTATTTGCGCTATGCATTAGTATAAAATTTTAGATAATTGAATATTCTGGAAAATTGATTTTTCTTAGAAAAAGCAATGATCAAATCCTGTAGCGAACAGAGTTCAAAGCAGTTACACAATACTAAAAACATCCAAAAGATTATGAACTGAAGAAAGTGCTAAATTATTATTTGGTTGTGCTATAACAAAGCTCCTACAGGACTCCGTAACCATAATAATAAAAGACTACCTCGGGGAAAACCCCCTCAAGATCCCTCCTAGGTTGGGAGTATCTCAATCTTCTGAATAAAGACTATTTTTTTAAAAAGACTACCTCATTTAGAGGATTCTTGAATGGTCACTTTTACCTGGAGAAATTTTTGGATAGGTGTGAACACATGGTTCTCTTCACTTTTTGGGGAAAGAAATCCACAATGTCTACTGCATTAGGCAGAGCACTGTACACAAGTTCTTGAAGCCTAAAGATTGCTCAGTAGTAACCGTCCCTCCCATTAAGATGTCAAGGTTCTGTGACTGATGTCATAAATAACAATTTGATATGCTTTTTTTCCTGACTTGACTTACCTCTTTTTTTTTTTTTGAGTTGGAGTCTCACTCTGTCACCCAGACTGGAGTGCAGTGGCCGCTTCCGGCCACCGCAGCCTTGACCTGCTGGGCTCTGGCGATCCTTCCGCCTCAGCCTTCCAAGTAGCCGGAATTACAGGCACACGCTACCACGCCCGGCTAATTTTTTTGGTTAATTGTAGAGATGAGCTCTCGCTGCCCAGGCGGGTCTCGAACCCGCGGGCTCAGGCAATCCACTCACCTCAGCCTCCCAAAGGCGCGGGATTGCAGGCTGAGCCACCGAGCCCGGCGACTTACCTCTTTTTAATGTAAAAATTAGCCTTTTTGTCAATCTACAGATTCAATGAGATAACGGTTAACATCCTTCTTCTCAGACCTGGAAATTACAATAAAGGATTCGTATGAAAAAATAAAGAATCATGAATAGCCAAAAGAAGCTTATCAAAAGACACAAAGCAGCAGCTATGGCAGTTCCAGACATCAAACTTTACTATAAGTTTACATTCATCCACACAGCCTGGTATTGGAACAAGAATAGATCCATAGGACAATGGATCAGGGCAGAGAATGAAATCCTCAAATTCTCAACCAACTCATCTTAGAAACAACCTCCAAGACCCACAGGGGAAAAGGAGAACATATTCAGTAAATGGCACACATTTACTCTAAATGAATCAAAGACCCAAACGTAAAACACCATATTATAATAATCTTAGAAAACACTGGCGACACCATTAGGGAAACTGTAATTGGAAGCTAATTTATCTTCGTAGCCCCAAATACCCATGCCTTAAGAAGTAATTAGACAAGTGGGATCTCATCAAATTAATATACTTCTTCAAAACACAAGAAACCATCAGAAGAGCAGGGGTACAGCCTACATAATGGGAAAATCGATTCTCTACATATATATCTGGGAAAAGGGGATAAAATCTAGGATCTACAAGAACCTCAAACACTCAGAAAAATCAGAAAGACATTGCCTTGGAAAAGTGTGTAAAATATGAGATTGGACAATTTTCATAAGAGGAGATACGGGCAGCAAGGAGACACATCAAAATTGCTGAGCCTCACTCATGCTCAAAGAAATGCAAATGAAACCACTTTGAAATTCCACATACTCCCTGTAATACTGGCCATCATTAATAAAACAAACAATAACAGATGCAGGTTAGGATTTGGGAAGAAATAAATGCTTCTACACTGCACATGGACGAAAGAGTAGAGCAACATCTTTGCAAAACTGGGTGGTGGTTTGTAAAGGGAAAAATTTTGACCTACCATGTGACTCAGTAATTTCCCTGTAGAGAATATGCCTGTAGGAACTGAAATCATTTTACCAAAAAGATACCTGCAGCAGTATGCTTTTTACAGCACTAATCACAATTGCAAAAAAACATGGTACCAATCAAGTTATCCATCAAACAAGAATGGATGAAATAATTCTGGTACATAAACAGTGGAATATTATGCTGCCATGAAAAAGGACAAATAGAATGATTCTGCAGAATGTTTGCTGGATATGATGTAGGTCATTTTCAGTGATTTATCACATAAACAAAGAACAGAGTTCTATATTTCACACTCATGAGCTGAACTTGATCACTTTTAGTGCTGTAAGGAAATGCTTGGCAGTAGTGGAAAACTTTAGGGGGGGGGGTGAGATTGGCAGTAGAGTGGTACTGCTAAGGAAGGGAGGGGCATACCTCATCAACCAGGGGCCCTGCATAATCAATGTTTGTGTATCTAACTCTGAATTGTTCCCCACTTTTTTTAAAAAAAATTTAAAAAATATAATTAAATAAATGAAAGCTGTAAAACATGCAACTGACTTTATTTTTTCATTCTATTTATATAATATATTTTTTACTTTAAAAATGGTTAGAATTCAGCATTGGGCCTAGAAATGTTCAATATGCAGGGATTGATTTTTTAAGAATTGTATAATCTTCCAATGATAACTCCTTTTCATTTTAATACGTTGGAATACATGGTATAATTCTGCCTTCAAATTTCACAACTACAGTGTTTCTCACATAAATTATGAATGCTTTATTCTGCCTAAATTGAAACTTGTTGAGATTTCAGAACTATATCATTCTTAGAAAACTGAACCCTTTAGATTCAATGTACCTTAATGCTATTCAGAAGGCAGAATGCATAATAAATCTCAAAATTTTATAATATAAAACGATATTGGAATTAATACAGCTTTTTCCATTCTTAAAATTTGTGTGCATTTTCTTGGTGCATTCTGTATTTTCTGATTGTTAATTTTGATTACATGTTACAGACATGCAATCATTAGAGAAAAGTTTCCCTTATATATTTTAAGGAAATATAAAATCACGTTCCCTTTATATTTTTAAACCCCAAATTTATACATTTAAAGGATATTTCCATTGAATCCCCTAGTATTTTCTCTACCTAAGACATACTGCTGTACTCTGTAGCAAATTATTCCATTAATCCGATACTTTTTAAAAATCAGGCATTGAAAAAGAGGCACACAGAAAACAGAGATTTTGGGGCCTCATATATATGAAAACCAAAATAACATGGAAATTTACAAAGTAGTAAGTATTTGGTCACTGCATTAGTTAAAAAATTTAGATAATTGAAAAATCTGAAAAATTTATTATGATCTTATCAAAAACAATGATAACAAATCCTGTGGGAAAGCTGCTCAAAAGGGTGTTACACAGTACTGAAAACATCCAAAAGTTTCTAAGCTAAAGGAAGTGCAAAATATAATTTGGTTGTTCTATAACCAGCTCCAAAAGGACTCCCTGACCATAATAATAAAAGACTACCTCGTGGGCAACCCCCTCAAGTCCCCTCCCTCTTTGTGAGCTTCTTGGTCCTCTCCATACAGACTGCTTTAAAAAAAAAAAGACTCCCTCAATTAGAGGATTCTTTAATGATCACTTATCCAAGGAGAAATTTTTGGATATGTGTGAACACATGGTTCTCCTCTCTACTTGGGAATGAAATCCACCATGTCTACCGCATTTGGCAGAGCAATGTACACAAGTGCTTGAAGCCTAAGGATTGCTCAGTAGTTAAGGTCCCTCCAATTATGATGTCAAATTTCTGAGACTGATATCATAAATGACAATATGACATGCTTGTTTCCCTGATTTTACTTACCTCTTTTAATGTAAAATTAGCCATTTAGTCAATCTACAGATACAATGAAATAGCCATTTATTTAACATCATTCTTCTCAGAACTGGAAATTACACTAAAGAATTCATATGAAACCATAAAAAATAATGAATAGGGAAAAGAATCTTATCAAAAGAAACATAGCAGGAGCTATCGCATTTCGAGACTTCAACTTTACTATATGTTTACAGTAATCGACACAACCTGGTAGTGATACAAGAATAGGTCCATAAGACAATGGTCAGGACAGAGAATGAAATCCTCAAATTCTCAACCCACTCATCTTTCAAAAAACCTCCAAGACCCACTGGGTAAAGGAGAACATATAAAGTAAAAGGTGCTGGGAAAAGGCTGAAAAATAAAAAATTGAAAAGGACCCTTGTCTATCACCATACACGTTAACTCTAAATAATCAAAGAACTAAATGTAAAAAACTAAAATAATAATCTTTAAAAAACCCGGGGGCACCCTTTTGGGGAAAATGGGACCGGGAAAATAATTCTTCTTCAAACCCTAAAGACACAAGCCTTAAGAAGTAAATTAGACAAGTGGGATTTCATCAAATTTTATACTTCTGCAAAACACAAGAAACAATCAGAAGAGCAGGAATACCACCAACAGAATGGGGAAAAAAGATTCTCCACCTATGTATCCGTAAAAAGTCATAACAACTGGAATCTATAAGAAACTCAAACACTAAGAAAAATCAGAAAAACATTCCCTTTGAAAAGTGTGCAAAATACGTGACTGGACACTTTTCGTAAGAAGAGATATGGGCAGGCAACAGACACATGAAAATTGCTTAGCCTCACTCATCCCCGAAGAAATGCAAATGAAACCACTTTGAAATACCACATACCCCCTGTAAGACTGGCAATCATTAATAAAACAAACAATAATAGATGGAGGTCAGGATTTGGGAAGAAAAAAAAATGATTCTACACCGCATGTGGACTGAAAATAGAGCAACATCTTTGGAAAACAGTGTTGTTTTGTAAAAGGACAAGATATTGACCTACCATGTGACTCAGTAATTCCCCTGTAGAGAATATACCTGGAGGAACCCAAAACATTTTACCAAAAAGATACCTGACCAGTATGTTTTTTACATGTCTAATCACAAATTTAAAAAAAAAAAAAAATTGGTACCAAGCATGTTTCCCATCAAAGCTGGAATGGATAAAATAAATTGGGACATACACGATGGTATATTATGCAGCCATAAAAAAGGACAGATGGAAGGATTTTGCAGAATGTCTGATGGATATGTGGTAGGTCATTTTCACTGATTTATCCCGAAACAAAGAACAGAGTTCCATACGTTCTCACTCATGAGCTAAACTTAAATTGCTGTAAGAATATGATTGGCAGTTGTGGAAAACTTTTGGGGGGGGGAGATTGGCAATGGAGGGGTACTGCTAAGGAAGGGAGGGGGTACCTCATCAAACCCGGGACCATGCACAATCAATGTTTGTGTATCTAACTCTGAATTGTACCGCACTTTAAAATATATATATAATTAAATAAATAAGTAAATGAAAGCTGTAAAACATGCAAATGACTTTGTTTATTCCATGTTTTATTTTTTTTTTACGATAAAAAATTTTTACAATTGAGTTTTCGTAGAAACGTTCATTATGCAGGAATTGATTTTTCAAGAATTGAATAATACTGCAATGATATCTCCCTTTTCCCCTTTAATACGTGGGAATACATGGTATAATTCTGCCTTCAAAATTGACATACAGTGTTTCGCTATAAATTCTGAATGTTTTATTCTGCCGAAATTGAAACTTGTGGAGATGATAGATCTACATCATTCTTAGAAAAATAAACCTTGAGATTCACTGTACCTAAGTGCTATTCAGAAGGCAGAATGCACAATAAAATTTAAAATTTTAGAAAATAAAACAGTATCATAATTTAATACAGTTTTTCCATTCTTAGAGTTGGTGTATATTTTCATGGTGCACTGTGTATTTTCTGTTGTCAAGTTTGATTAAATTTTACTGATGGCAATCCTTAGAGAAAAGTTTCTCTTATATAATTTTAAAAAAATATAAAATCACATTCCCTTTATATTTTAACCCAGGTTATTTTTTAAAAGAGTATTTCCATTGAATCCCCTAGTATTTTCTCTACCTAAGGCATAATGCTGTACTCTGCAACAAATTATCTGATTAATCAGATACTTTTAATCACGAAGCATTTAAAATGAAGCACACAGAAAAAGAAAATTTGGGGGCCCCGTGTTTATAAATCAAAATAACATGGAGATTTACAAAGTAGTATTTGGACTCTGCATTAGTACAAAAATTTAGATAATTGAAAATTCTGGAAAAATTTATTAAGATCTTAGCAAAAGCAATGTTCAAATCCTGTATGAAACACTACTCAAACGCTATTGCACAATACAAAAACCATGCAAAAGTTTCTAAACTAAAGAAAGTGCAAAATCCTGTTTGGTTGTTCTATAACCAAGCGTCAACATGACTCCGTGACATACTAATAAAAGACTACTTCTTGGGCAACACCCTGAGGTCCCCTCTCAGTTTGGGAGTTTCTTGGTCCCTCAATTAACACTGCTTTAAAACAAACAAAGAAAAAACTACATCTTTTAGAGCATTCTTGAATGGTCACTTATCCCGGGGTAAATTTTTGGATAGGTGTGAACACATTGTTCTCTTCACTTGCTGAGAATGAAATCCACCATGTAGACCACATTTGGCAGAGCACTGTACACAAGTGCTTGAAGCCTAAGGATTGCTCAGTAGTCAAGGTACCTCTTACATGATGTAAAAGTTCTGAGGCTGATGTCATCAATGAAAATTTGACATGCTTGTTTTCCTGATTTACTTACCTGTTTTAATGTAAAAATTAGCCTTTTAGTCAACTACAGATTCAGTGAAAAAACCATTAAGTTAATATCATTCTTCTCAGATCTGGAGATTACAATAAAGAATTCAATGAAACCATAAACAATCATGAATAGCTAAAGAATCTTATCAAAAGAAACAAAACAGGAGCTATCCCAGTTCTAGATTTCAAAGTTTACTGTATGTTAACAGTAATCAACACAGCCTGGGATTGGGACAAGAATAGGTCCATAGGCCAATGATCAGGAAAAGAAAGAAATCCCCAAATTCTCAACCAACTCATCTTTGATAAAACCTCCAAGACCCACTGGTCAATAGAGAACATATTCAGTAAATGGTGCTGGAAAAAGGTTGACAACATGCACAAATTTTAAACAGGACCCCTATCTATCACCATACCCATTAACTATAAATGGATCAAAGGCCTAAAGGAAAAAAACCAGCTTATAATAATCTTACAAAACTCAGGAAACACCATTAAGGAACTGAAATAGAAAATAATTCCTCTTCAAAGCTCTACATACCCTTGCCTTAAGAAGTAAGTTAGACAACTAGGATCTCATCAAATTAATATACTTCTGCAAAAGAAAATAAACCATCAAAACAGCAGGCATACATCCAACAGAATAGGAAAAACGATTCTTTATTATATACCGTATAAGGTCATAACATTTAGAATCTAAAGAAACTCAAACACTCAGAAATATCAGACAAACATTACCTTTGAAAAGTGAGCAAAATAAGTGATTGGACACTTTTCATAAGAAGAGATTTGGGCAGCCATCTGACACATGAAAATTGCTCAGCCTCACTCATCATCAAAAAATGCGAGTGAAACTACTTTCAAACAAAACATACCCCTTGTAAGACTGGCCATCATTAATAAAACAAACAATAACAGATGCAGGTCAGGATTTGGTATGAAATAAATGCTTCTACACTGCATGCTGACTGAAAAGTAGAGCAACATCTTTGGAGAACTGTGTGGTTTGTAAAGGGAAAAGATATTGACCTACTTGTGACTCAGTAATTCCGCTGTCAAGAATATACCTGGAGGAATTCAATTCATTTTACCAAAAAGATACCTGCAGCAGTATGTTTTTCGCAGCTCTAATCACAATTGCAAAATGGTACCAACCATATTGCCCATCAAAGGTAGAATGGAAAATTAAATGTGTATATACTCAGTGGAATATTATACAGCCATAAAAAAGGACAGCTAGAAGTATTTTGCAGAACATTTGGTGGATATGGGGTAGGTCATTTTCAGGGATTTATCACAGAAACAAAGAAGAGAGTTCCATATGTTCTCAGTGATGACCTGAATTTCATCACTTATAGTGCTGTAAGAAACTGATTGGCAGTAGTGGAAAACTATTTTGGGTGAGGGGTGAGATTGGCAGTGGAGGATACTGCTAAGAAGGGAGGGTCATACTTCATCATCCAGGACCCTACATAATAAATGATTGTATATCTAATTCTGAATTGTACCCACATTTTTAAAAAAATTAAAATCAATCATTAAATAAATAAATAACTTAAAGCTGTAAAACATGCAACTGACTTTATTTGTTCATACTTTTTTTTTACTTTAAAAATCGTTACAATTCAGGGTTGGGCCTTGAAATGTTCATTATCCTAGTATTGGTATTTTAAGAATTGTATAATACTCAATGATAACTCCTTTTCCTGTTAATACGTTGGAATAAATAGTATAATTCTGCCTTCAAAATTGACAACACTAACGTTTCTCACATAAATTCTGAATGTTTTATTACGCCTAAATTGAAACTCTTGAGATTCCCAATCTATATCATTGTTAAAAACTGAACTTATTGATTCAGTGTACCTAAGTGCAATTCAGAAGTGAGAATGCATAATGCATTTTAAAAAATTTTTAGAAAATAAAACAATATAGAAATTTAGTACAGCTTTTTCCATTCTGAAAATTTCTGTATATTTTCTTGGTGCACTCTGAATTTTCTGCTTATTAATTTTGATTAAATGTTGCAGATGTGCAATCCTAAAGATTTTTCCTAAGATTTTTCCTAAGGCTTTTCTCTAAGAGAAAAGTTTGCCTTTATATTTAAAGGGAAAATATAAAATCACATTCCCTTTATTTTTAACCCAATTTATATTTTGAAAGAGAATTTCCATTGAACCCCCTAGTGTTTTCTCTCCTAAGACATAATGCGTACTCTGAAAAAAAATTCGATTAATCTGATGTTTTAATCACCAAGCATTTAAAATGAGGCACACAGAAAACAAAAAATTTGGGGGCCCAATACATATAAACCAAAATAACAGGGAGATTTACAAAGTACTAAGTATTGGGTCTGATTAGTATAAAATTCAGATAATTGAAAATTCGGGAAAAATTGATTATGATCATCTCAAAAGAAATGTTCAAATCCTGTAGGAAAAACGCTCAAAGGCAGTTACACAATACTAACAACATCCAAAAGTTTCTAAACTAAAGAAAATGCTAAAATATTATTTGGTTGTGCTATAACGAAGCTCATCTGGACTCCATGACCAAAATAATAAAGCACTAAATCTTGGGCAAACCCTCAGGACCCCCCCCATTTTGGGAGATTCTCGGTCCTATCATAAAGACTACTTAAAAAAAAAAGACTACCTCGTTTAGAGGATTCTTGAATGATCACTTTCCCTGGAGAAATTTTTGGATAGGTGTGAACACATGGTTCTCTTCCTTTCTTGAGAATGAAATCCACCATGTCTACCGAATTTGGCAGAGCACTGTACACAAGTGTTTGAAGCCTAAGGATTGCTCAGTAGTCAAGGTCCCTCCCATTATGATGTCAAAATTCTGAGCCTGATGTCATAAATGACAATTTGACATGCTTCTTTCCCTGACTTTACTTACTTCTTTTGATGTAAAAATTAGTTTTTAGTCAATCTACAGTTTCAATGAAATAACCATAAAGTTACATCATTCTTCTCAGAAGGGAAAAATTTCAATAAAGTATTCATATGAAACCATAAACAATCATGAATAGCCTAAAGAATCTTATCCAAAGAAACAAAGCAGGAGCTATGACAGATCCATACTCAAAGTTTGCTATATGTTCACATTAATCAACAAACCTCATATTGGTACAAGAATAGGTTCACAGGCCAATGGATCAGGACAGAGAATGAAATCCTTAAATTCTCAACCAACTCATTTTTGAAAAAACCTCTAAGACCCACAGGTCAATGAAGAACATATTCAGTAAATGGTGCTGGGAAAAGGCTGACAACATGCAAAGATTGAAACAGGACCCCTATCTATCACCTTACACATTAACTCTAAATGGATCAAAGACCTAATGTAAAACACCAAATTATAATAATCTTAGAAAACGCAGGAGACACCTTTAGGGAATGTGGAACTGGAAATTAAATCCTCTTCAGAGCCCTAAATACCCATGCATTAAGAAAAAAGTTCGACAAGTGGGATCTCATTAAATTAATATACTTCTGCAAAACAAAAAAAAACCATCAGAAGAGCAGGGATATAACCAACAGAATGCAAAAAACGATTCTCCACCTATATATCTGTAAAAATGCTGGGGGCCACCCCTGCAGAGAGATTTAGAGGGTCTCTGGAAGGTGAAACAGTGTCGGTGGTTATTCTGGAATAATCCAGAGAAAGAAAGATAAAAAGGGAGAAAGAAAGAGACTGGACTCTGTCTAGTGTAGAAGCCGTTTAATGGGTGTAATTACAAGACTTTTGTCCCCAAACTCCACAAAGTTATCATCATGGGAACTCCTGCTGCTATTGTTACACAAAAGGTAGCATGTGCCTTTCCATTTAACAGGTCCAGATGCACACAGGACATCCCCCACTCTCAAACTGATGTATTTTTTAGACATAAGGAAAAATATGAACTTCTTATCCAGTTTTTATGTACCCTTAATTGTTTATAGTTATATAACATCGTTTAATGCTTACACCCGAAAGCAACATAATTATATACATATTGCCTTTTACTATTCTGTGCTAATTCAAACTGGCTTTATAAAACAATTGGTGCTATGGTTACATTCTCCTAGCACCAGTTGGCCTAATACAAACTTTTCTATTTCCCCTAAGTCAAACTGAACTAACCACAGTTCTATAACAAAATGGTTACTTAATTTTTCTTAATCTATATAAAGTATTTTCTTAAAACCTATATCTATAAATTTCTAAAGGTCACATCAAGAGAACCTGTGACCTGCACTAAGGCTCCTCAATGTGACTCAAAGCCAAACTTAAATTGTGATAAAGCAAAAGACCATAACCCATGAGAATGGGAACAATAGACTCCTAGGTTAGCTGTGTACATTCTGGTCTCAGAGTTTTCTATTAGAGCCTGCTGGTGCTTTTCTTGGTAGTTTGTGCCAAATGGAAAAAGAGGGAGGGAATGGGTCAACAGCTCCTGAACACATCCTGGTGGTCTCGGAGTCTATGGCCCTCATGATCCCTAACGCTCAGTATGCCTCCATGGCTGGCTCCCAACATCTCCCCTTTTTTATTTTCTAGCACGAAACCATGAAATTTTGTATTGAGCTGAGATATACTCCTTTTTAACACTCTGAAAATGATTGCAAGTAGACACAGCAATGAAAGAATCACTGTTCCACAAATTCCCACATTAATGAATGTAGACAGTAACAATTTTTGATCAATGAATGAAGAAAAATTGTTTTAGAACTGGCCAATTTAGTAGAATGGGATTCCTTTTCAGCAACCGTCATGTCTTGAGTTTTCTGATGTAATTTATTAAGGTCCATGTTTAAGTCCGAATTATTCCAAATTTCAAGAATATGATTTTTAGTTTGTCCATGTGTAGACAGATGTATTTACCTCTAAAGAAGTGAGGCATTTAATTCAGAGTTTAAACATTTAAACTCAGAGTAACATCGAAGAGCCAACCTAATTTTTAAAGTCACAAGTTTTGGTCCTATAGCTAGAACCACTTCTTCCAAAGCATTAACTTTGTTCTCTAGCTTGTGATCAATAATCTTTTGGATAGTTAAGGCTATGGAAACATTCTTAGATAACCGATCAGTGAAGGTAGTTGTATGGACCTCCTGAGCTAAAGCGACAACTGAAACTGCTACCAAAGTAGCTACAGCTATTAAGGTTGTAATTCCCAAGAGTACAGTGACAAAAACCTTATTTGTCTTTTCTTTAGAAGAGAATTGACTTCATACAACATTACTCATCATACCAGCGAGGTGACAGTTGTACTGTAACCATTAAATAGGGAGGTTGTTTTAAGATTGCAAATCCTTTAAAAGGCATCAGTTAAACAATAGTTAAAAGACATTTTGCACAAGACACCTTATAAACATTATTGTGATAGTCAATTGTAAGAGTTTGATATTCATTCCATACAAGAAAAACATAAGGGGATTGTAAGTAGGCCCTTATTTTGTAGGTATGAAATAGCAATTTGTTTATTTCTGATAGTAGTTGTTATAGTTTTTTACTAGGTACAAACAGTCCACTTTTGATCAATAAACGCACTCTCTCCACTCTGGATACCCAGTGTCTCATTGGATGATTAATCAGTCCTTCTCGATATTGTTAAGAGAACAAATGAGTATGTTAGATGGGGGCGAAGTTCTTGTGACATGATGGGGGAGGTTACCATTTCTCCTTTTCCTTCAACCAAAGATTTCATTTGTTTCCATGCTGGTAGTCGTGAACAACGAGCACTGAAGACATTACATCTGGTAGCTTGTGGTCTTGTACAGGACAACCAAGAACAAGGAATATTCTCATCCTGTAGTGAAAGATTTTTCATCTGATGGCTCAAAGTTGTTCCCTCCTTGGGTGAATCATGGTGAAGTTGTGACTCAGCAAGCAGTGGGCGTTTCTGAAGGAATGAGGAAGGTTCTTCCTCCCTGTGACTAGCAGGCATGTTGTCATGCATTTTCTCTGAATTGGTAGTATTCTCACCACTCGTTTTGGTCACTGGGTTAATGTAGGCATGTCGAATAAATCAATCAGGAATCCAAATAGGAGTAGATTCGTTTTGTGGATATATGCATGCATATCCCCTCCCACTGGTTAGCAATATGTCAGGCCCTCTCCATTGGCCTGTAAGGAGATCCTTCCATCTTATCATAGGTTTAACATTTTCTTCTGGGTTCCAGTGTCTAGTCATAGCTGAGTTTCCCAAAGAGTTTAAATTTAAATGATTTATAACAAATAAAGCATGATTTAAAATATGGTGAGGAAAGCTATCCTTCAACACTTCCTCTATTAATTAATTTATTTGATTTTTTAAAATTTGGTGGGCTCTTTCAACTATGGCTTGACCTTCTGGATTGTAAGGAATTCCTGCAGAATGAGAAATATTAAATTGGGAACAAAACTGTTGGAAAGATTTAGATTAGTCAGTTTCAGTTTTGGTTGTTTTGGTATACTTAGTTGTGAGAAACAAAGGAATAAATGTTGTACTACGTCCTTGTAGGCTTCTCCAGTTCTTGCTGAAGCTAAAATAACATGAGAAAATGTATCCACAGTAACATGTAAATAAGACAATTTTCCAAAGCTGAGAAAGTGAGTTATATCCATTTGCCATAGCATATTTGGTTTTAGTCCTTGGGGGTTAACATCTCCTGGAGCTGGAAACAAAGTGGGACAAGTTGGACAATTTTTAGTGATTTGTCTAGCCATTTCCCTGGATAAGTGAAACTGATAATATAAGGCAATAGCATTTTGATGATGAATTTTAAGGAAAGTTGAGTCTGGGTAACTGTCTCGGTTTTTACTGCAGCACATATAGCAGACTTAGTTTAGGCATCCACTAATTGATTGCCTTGGTGTAAAGGTCTGGGAGGCCAGAATGAGACCTAATATAGCCCATAAAAAACTGTTCCTTTCTGTTATTAATTAGTTGTTGTAATTGAATTAATAGTTCCCAAATTGTAGTTTTGTTAACCTGTATGGTAGCTGTTTTAATATGAGGCAATAGTCCTTTAATATAACAAGAATTAGTATATAAATTAAATTTAGAGTTTTTTAAAATTGTAAAAGTATAATAGTTGACTTTTGGGTAAATGAAACAAAACCTGTCTCCTATAATCAGTTAGGGCTATCTGTCAATCATAACAAATTTTGAAATTGAAACTTATTATAAGGAACAATTATATTGTATATATTGTCTAAATAATTTAACACTTTTATATCTTTTATTGGTTATAAGTAAGGCTATTAAATAGGGATAAGAAGTCAATAATTTTTTAGAGGTTATTGGCAGATGGAGTTGTTTTATTCGTTTTATTGTCACAGATATTTTGTGGGAGTACAGAGAGTGTCCAGAATAATTAAGTCTCAACATAGATGGTATGTCAGGGACTGGCCCTGACTGGAGGGGGGTTGGGCCTGCACCAGAGAATCAGGACATGGAGAGAAGAAACGACTCAGTGGCAGTTCTTCTGGGACCAGTCTGGCCAAGGACTGTGTGCCAATTTTATTCAAACTGTTTTCAGCTTATATACCATTTTCTATAACCTCCAGCAGTATGACAAATACCTGCTGGGGGCTTACAGGTCTCATGTTGCATAACGTACTTCACAAAAGATTTTTGCTTAAGGTAACAATTAACAATCAAAATTCCATGATGCATATCGTGCTTCACAAAGCTTACATCAAGATAAGAACTGTATGATTTCAGTAATAGTTTTGCTAACTGTTTTGTATAATATTTAATGATTAATCTGTATATTGTAAACTATTCTTATTTTTACCTAATGTAAAATTTCCTATTAATTTTCTATGACTTAACAAAACACTCAAAATCTATACTATTTATTTTCATGTCCAGCAGTAAAAAATATTTCTGTCAGGGAACTGGGGGCAGAGCCCTCTATGAAATGCTAAATAGTGAGAAGCAGAGAATGCTAACCACAGTGTTTGACAAACCCTATGTGTACTTTACCATTGAAGTCTGCTGGACACTGAAGTTGACAACTTAAAGCAGAAATCCAAAGTGCAAAAGTATATCCGGGAAATAAGTAAGAGTACTTTGGTTTTACTCTCCAACAGGCCTGTAACTGGGTTTCATTACTACCATACACAGGCATATTAGAGAGCAAATTCCAAGCAAAAGGGAAATGAAGTAGCAAGTACAGGTTCACATAGTGTTATATGTAGATAACTGAACTGTGTGTATATATATTTCTAAATTTTCCTGATAGAAAATTTGGTCAAGTGAATAAATCAAACAGTGGTTGCCACACTCTTGGACAAGGAAAAGCACTTGTCATGATGAGGGCCAGGGGCTGAGGCAAGCTGAGAGTCTTGACACGTAGTGAAACAGAACGTTCTGCCTGGCTAGAGGGGAAAAAAAAACTTTTAAAACAATTTTGGTTGCCAATTTTTAGCTATCAGGAAAACTGCTTACAGAGTGCTTACAGGAACAAAGGTTGCATGGTTACTTCTGAGAAACAGAGACTTAACAATGGCTCAGAGAGTCAGAGAGAAATAGAAACTTAAAGTACAGAATGTTTTCTGCTGTAAGGCCTTACCGAAATTTTAGTCTAACAGTGTAAAACGTTTACTTCAAAATAATAAAAGCTTTTATGTCACATATACAAACTGGTCACTATTCATATACCACACTATAGGTGTCACAGATGCTTTAGTGTCAAAAGCAGATCTCCAACAGGGGCCTTCATGGGCCTCAATTGTAGCTGTAGATGTTGGCTCCCAACAATGGTAATTAATTTTTTAACTTTTTAAACTTAATTGTCTTTTTTATAGGGGAAAAGGGTTTTTTTGGTTTTGATGTGAAATTTTTTTAGAATTGGAGAAAATTTTTTTGTAAAATATTGAATAAAGGTTTTAAATTTGATGTGGTAATATTAAAAAGGTTAATAATTAATATTCCCCTGACAGTTTTTGGAAAATTTATTTAATGGGGGAAATTTTAAAAAATTTGTAAATTGAAGTAGTCACAGTTTTTTTAAAAATTTTTATTAAAAGGCACATTTTTTGATCATGGTTTTTATTATAAATTAGAGATTAGGATTTTTGCTTTTAAATACCTTGTAAGGCTGTATTTAGATATTTTGGGTATAAGGTTGGGCTTTTTTTTTTTATTTTGTGGCAGGACTTTTTTTGAAATTTTGAAAATGGTTGTTTTAAATTTTTAGAGAGAAATTGAATGTGAATTGTTTAAAATTTTTTTGGGGGCTTAAAGGTATAGTAAAGAAAAAATTTCTGTAAATTAATATCTATAATATTACATTTAACAGATATAGCAATTTAGGTTGTAATGTTTTATGGCTTTTTGTAGTTAATAGTTTTCAAATCTTGTAAAAGTCTCCATTTATAAATTTTTTTTTAATTACGAAAATAAGAGTTTTCAGGGTTAGGGGTTTTCATTTGGGGGGGTTAGTAGAAGGCTGTATATGACCAACCTCTAATTGTTGTTAAAATAGTTTTTTGGCTGTCTTAAGTTTTTTTAAAGGGTAGGGGTCATTGATTCATCCAAACCAGTTTGTCAGTTTTTTGGTAATGGGGTTTTTGGGAACAATGGATCCAATATAAGCTTAATTTGTCTTTTTATTAATTTGGACAGGTTTTTGTATTTTTTGTCTTTTTGTAAAGTCTCTTAAAGGAATTATAGTTTATTTGTAGCATTTGTGTTGAAGTTTTATCATTAGGGCTATATAAATGTATGTTTATTTGAGTAAAATATCTCTTCCCCATAATAAAAAGGGGATAGTTGGAATAAAGTATGGAAAAAAGTTTTTGAAGTCTCTTATCTGTCTAATTTAAAATTTTAGAGCTTTTGGCTATTGAGGGTGTTTGACTAATGTCTATGAGTCTTGAAGGATGAAATTTGAGTAGGCCAGGAAGCGGGTTTTTTTTTCAGCAAAAAGATATATTGGTTCTCATGTTTAAAATTTTAATTTTAACTCTTTATATATGTAAGTCTTTTAGGGGTCTAGAGTTAGTAACTTCTTAAACCCCAAAAAGTAACATTGTTAGAACCAAATCTAGAGTCACCTCTAGGCAGGTCAGTAAAAGTTTTACCTGTTTTATGATAAGGTAGGTGTAGCAACTGGGATTTTTTTTACCTTTGTTAAACTGTACAGTTTTGTTAGGGGGAGTAATAAGAACCTGGATTTTTCCGGTGTGATCCGAATCCATCACTCCAGGTATAATGAAACTACTTGTAAAGACAAGGAACTTTTATCTAGTATTATTCCCACTATTCCTTCCCGGGGGAGGACCCTATTCCCATAGGAATTGGGGTTTTTGGGACATCTACGGTTAAAATTATTGTGTTGGAGGAATAGAGGTCTTGTCTTGTGTTTTTTGGGGTGGCTCGGATGAGTTTTGTGATGGAACAAAAGGAATGAATGGGGTTTTTGGTGGAAGTTTGCCCCCATTGTCAAGTGGGGATGGGGCTGGCCCCTCTGGAAGTTTTTCTGAGCCTGGATTACTTGTTGTTGATTTAAAGGAGTACCATTTTTATGAAATTTAAATAGGCATATTTTAGCCAAAGAAAGCATTTTTGGTATTTGGGACACAGGTTTTGGTTTAGTAGAACCAATAAATGGTGACGATGTATCATTTAACCGGGCCCTACTTTTTAGCCCAATAATTTCTGTTAATGTATCTGACTTACTACATTAAAACAAGACTGTAATGGATTTTTTTTTTTATTTTATATTTTTACTTATATTATTTATGCATTGGTTATATTTTTATATTATTCATATTGTTTATATATTGTTTATATATAGTTTGTATTGTTTATATGTATTATTTTTATTTATATTTTTTATATTTTGTTTATATTATTTATATTACTTATATATTGTTTATATTTTTTATATTATTTATATCACTTGTTATTTATATTTTTTATTATTGTTTGAGTTTTTTGTATTTTTATAAAAAAAAATGTAACTAAATTCAGGTTTTTTATAGTATTTTTAACCTTTTAAAAAAATCTTAGGAAGAGGGGCAGGAAGGGTGGCAAAAAGAAGGTATTTTTATCAATCATCATCATTGTCTGATATAATCAGTTATATTGTCGGATTTTTTTATCAGTCATTAAATTCTGACAAGTGTTTTTAGCGTTTTTAACAGCCAATTGTTTAACTAAAATTTTTGTTGTCTCTTTGTTAGTAATTTTCATTTGACGGGGTGGTAGTCTGGAAATGAAACTTTGTATTTTTAACTGTCTTTTGTTTTTCTCAACAAAAAAGTTTGAGTGGAATTAGCAAGCATTTTTTTAAGCCATAGAAGCACAGTGGCTTATTTTAGTATATTTATATTATATTTTAGGAAAAATTATTTGAGTGTTGTATGTGGCTATTGTCCAATATCTGTCACATATTTTTTAAAAATAACAAATGTATCCGGTGGCCAATTTTGATTTTTTGTCATCTGAATTTTACCTGATCTTTATACTCTTTTTCTAAAGTAAATAGCCCCCTCTGGTAAGCAGCTTTTAGCCAATTGTTTCAATCAGAAGTAGTCATCCATGAGAAGTGAATTGATTTAAAATAGTAAGATATAGGGAGCCAAAGAACCCTATTGTGAACTGGCCCCTTTTAATTCTCTTCCCAAATTTAAGGTAAAGTCTCCCATTTGTTGGGCCACTCCATCAATTCAGTAATAGTGTCCGGAAAACATGTTGATAAACTGAAATCTCCTTTTTTTAAATCTCTGTTTGAGCAGGCTGTATTTCAAAAAGAAAAGGAGGGACAGGGTCACTGCCGGAAGTGAGGTTTAGCTTTTTTATCTCTGTCTTATGGAGAGGGGGTTGGGAAGAGGTAGATTAGTGTTATTAAGGTAATTGTTATTGTGGTAATTTGTGGCTTTATTTTCCAAACTGTTGTGTCTTGTGGGGGTAATTTATCATTATAATTTGTAGGTGTAGAGGGGGCAGTGAAAGGAAAAGTTTTTTTATTAATTTATCATTATTAACGGCTTTTTTGGGAAAGGGAAATTTTTTTTAAACATGTAGGGGATTGAAAGAAATTTTTTATTAATTTTATAAAAAAAAGCATTAGTTGGCACCTTTTTGGGCCCATGTTTAAAAATAATACAGTCTTAGTTTTTTCCCACATTTTTTCCCGATATTTGAATTTATGTGTGTGTGTGTGTGTGTGTGTGTGTGGTGTGTGTTGTTTTTTGGGTGTTTTGAACAAAAATTTGCTTGTTTCAGAGTTAGTTTATGTTTAGAGAGGATTTTAAATATTATGAACAAGGGGCCTGGTCCCTGTAATCCGCGCCTTTACTATAATTGCCTGGCCCCCCGGGTTTGAACCCCTTTGGGAGCAGCCATTTTAAAAAAAAAAAATCCGGGGGGTGGGCGCGGCCCGGGCTACCGGAAGGTAGGGGGGGTCCGGGAAGGGGAGGCTTTTCCGAATTATTCTGAGAAATAAAAAAAAAAAAAAAAAAAATTGATGAACTTTTATGTTTTTTAGATTTCCCCCAATTAATCCCTCTCTCTCTATTTT
>JAPVLO010002896.1:0-28308 GCA_027257055.1 Cephalopachus bancanus | reverse complement strand
ATCTCTTTGGAGTTTTCCTCATCCTTTTCTGGCCTCACCTTTTGTCCCACAGCCGAACCAGTGTATGGGGTGGGGATCCTGAGACCCAGCACTCCTTCGGTCCCTTTGAAGTTTGTGCTTTCAGGATCTTCCCTCTGGGTCACGATCAATCCCTCAGTAGTTGATCCACCAGTCACAGGGGTTGGATCTGTTTCTCCATGGTGAGCAAGTTGGGGCACTTTCCTGCCCGTTTTCAAGATGTTGGCAGGATGCCTCTTTCGTCTTCTCTGGTGGGACTCTGCCTCTGAGTTCCCTCCGCAGTCTTTCTGTCAGTGTCTGGCCAGGAGCTGAAGTAGTGAGGTAAAACCAGGAGCCAGCTGTCTCTCCTGCTGCAGTGGTGAGGCAGAGGCTGGAGTTGGTAGTCTCTCCCTGCTGCTTCTTCGCAGGAAAATTTTGTCAGTTTAAAAAACATGGCACTCAACTTGTGACCTGGAAAGCACTAGGGAGCAAGCAGAGAAGCTGTAGCACCAGTTGCTTCACAAGGAGGGCCCTGGCCACACTCATGAGTCCCCACTTGTCAGTCTCTCCAAGTTTTTCTTACCAGGAAGGGCTTTGTAGATTTTTTAAAAATTGGCCCTCAGCTTCTGTGCCCTGGGAATTGCTAAGGCCCAAATCGAGCATCTGTGGCACCAGCTGCTGCACCAGGAGAGCCCCGGCTGCTAGCTCCCTAACCCTCATTCATTCAGCCAGTCACATGCCCATTCACTCACCAACATGTACACAATATTTTCCATACACTCACTCACTTGCACCAGGACTCACATAGTCTGACTGGCATGGCTGCCGTCTTCCTGGCCCTCTGATGCTTCTTCTACCTGTTTGTAGACACATGCATTTTTCTCTACTGGGTGGCTGCATGATCTTTCAGTCCTCATTGGTTCAGGCATATACACCATCCTGGGAGCATCCCTACAAAGAATTTTTATTTAGGCCTTATACTGTCTTTCACAGAAAGGGCATAAACTACCTGAGTACAAAGCCACACGAGCCCAGTTTTAGATACTTCACCAGCACTTCTATTACCATATTAGACTATGTGTTTCTAAGAAAATCCAAATAATCCAGGGAAACTGGAAGGCACACTTGTGCTTACAATGGCACACCTCCTGTTCTCCAAGAAAAACCAGATATTTGGTTTCTGATCACATCCTACAGGATCTCATCTAGTCATTTAGACACTCAGCAACTTAGTGGTATTGGTAGAAGTGCTAGGGTGGCATCAGCAAGGCCATGGGTAATTAGGAGCCAATCTCTTGAGAAAAATTCTGCCCCTTTAGGAGATTTGGTCTTGAGCTGAATTAATCAAATTGATTCCAAATGGTTGGCAGGTCAGCTCATGGGGTGGCATAATTTATTAGTAGGGGTGATTTCTCTCACTACTGGTTAAGGCACTCAGTAGGTAATGCAAGGTCAGCCTAGGGCAGGACAGTCTGGTCAGCCCACAGTTTACTGTGGAGAAAGTCCTGATACACACAGAGAGGACACTGTAAGTGGAATGTCAGTATTTGATGAGTTGCTTAAGATCTCTTTAACTGAGATCAGTTTGAACTCTCAGACCTAACAGCAGTTTTCCCTTGCTTGGAGTTGTTGATTAATTTAAATATTAATGCATTTGATTGGTGACATTGTTTGAATATTTGTTCCCTCAGGAACTCATGCTGGATTAGACCTTTCTCAAAAGAAGATACACAGGCAGCCAACAGACACATGAAAAAGTGCTCAGCCTCACTCATCATCAGAGAAATGCAAATCAAAACCACATTGAGATACCACCTAACCCTTGTAAAAATGGCCACCATCAATAAAACAACAACAGACGCTGGCAAGGATGTGGAGAAAAAGGAATGTTTCTACACTGCTGGTGGGAATGCAGACTAGTAACAACCTCTTTGGAAGACAATGTGGCGATTTCTGAAAGAACTCGAAATTGACCTTCCATATGACCCAGCAATTCCCCTATTGGGAATATGTCTGAAGGAACTCAAATTATTCTACAAAAAAGATACCTGCACATGTATGTCTTTTGCAGCTCTATTCACAATAGCAAAAACATGTAACCAACTATGTTGCCCATCAAAGCTGGATTGGATAAAAAAATGTGGTACATATGCACAATGGAATATTATGCAGCCATAAAGAAGGACACATATATGGACTTTTGCAGCAACCTGGATGGACTTGGAGTCTATCATACTCAGTGATTTATGACAGAAACAAAGAACTGAGTTCCATATGTTCTTACTCATAAGGTGACCTTGAACAAGTATAATGCTATAAGAAAGTGATTGGCAGTAATGGAAAACTGTCAGGGGAGGGAGATGGGACTGGCAGTTGAGGGCAACTGCTGGGGGAGGGAGGATCATACCTCATCAACAAGGGTCCCGGAGTGATCAATGTTTATATACCTAACCTTGAATTGTACCCCACACTTTTATAACAAATAAATTAATTGATTTTAAAAAAAAGAACTTTGCGGGAAATTTTTAGTTGCAACTGTAACAATGCTGAGAGGTGTGGCATTCAGAGGTAATTGTATACTGCCATGAGTATACTGCCATTATGAATAGGATGAATGCCACTGGTTTTTTTTTGGGTTTTTTTTTTTGAGTTGGAGTCTCACTCTGTCACCCAGACTGGAGTGCAGCCTCAGCCTGCTGGGCTCCGGAGGTCCTTCTGCCTCAGCCTTCCAAGTAGCTGGAACTACAGGTGCACGCTACCATGCCTGGCTGATTTTTTGATTTATTGTCAAGATGGGTCTCGCCTGCCCAGGCAGGTCTGCAACCCACAGGCTCAGGCAATCCACTCACCTCAGCCTCCCAAAGGCGCGGCATTACAGGCTGAGCCACCAAGCCCAGCTGAATGCCACTGTTAAAGGGTGATTCGGGGCCCCTTTTTTCCCTCTGTTTGTCCTTCCCTCTTTCACCAGGGGATGCCTCAGCACAAAGATCCTTCCCAGATGCAAGTGTCCTGGTCATGGACTTTGTAGCTCCAGGACTGGGAGCCAGTATGTTCTCTTTCATTATAAAATTCCCCAGTCTCAGGCACTTTTTAAATAGCAGCACAAACATGAGTAAAGAGTTGGCCTTTATAATGCTGTTTCCACTGGAATATTGAATGAATATTTAATTTCATCAGACATCAATAAGTTATACTGTCGCTTTCAATAACGACTCTCACACGATTCTTCTGCAAGCTGCTTTAATCCAGGTTACTACATCGTTCTTCTTTTTTTTCTCCTATTCGTGACCTTAAATCTAGTATCTCTGCCAATCAATTAAGGTAACGCGGCACGGCCGTAAGAGAGGATTGTATGCTGATATCCTTTAGTTGCCTTATCAGGGCTTGTTTTGTCTTGTGGTCTGGCTGCTTCAGGCGCCATGCTAGGGCTGAGGCGCTCCACAGCTCCCCCTTTTTTATTTATTTTGGCAGGAGAGGGTAGTGGTCACAGCCCCCATATAACAAGGACCATGTAAGACAGTCTATCTCGCGTGTGTAATCCCCCAGACCGACTGCCCACCTGTCCGACCCCGATTTTCTGGGGATGGGAGAGGCGGTGTCAACCCATATGCAGCTGGACATGCCCTCCACGGGATAACTCCTCCTGGGCCCCCGTGTGCAGTACTATTCTCACATCCTCCCCCTGTTCTTATTGCCCTAACGCGGCAACCCAGACCTGAGGGGATTGATCCACCTCCATGGCAGCAAAGGCCTGCGCTAGTAGCGCACGGTCACGTGCATTGCGTTGATGCATAAGGCAGAGACAATAGAGGCACAGGACACAACAAGAGAATAAAAAAAAAGGCCATTGAACCCATTCCCGCCCACTCTTTAAGGTGGTATGCCGCCTGGGCGATCCGGGAGGCCAAGGTTTTGAGCGACTACTGGATCTACTCTGATGGCGCTGATGATTTCACGACGTAGAGCCTCCGTCAGGTTGTCAAAACTCTTGGGACCAATTACCTAAAAGATGGGGGGAAAAGCTTTCGAGAGAGGTTAGCAGCAATGGTCATATTGTGGTATGGGATGCCGGTTACGCATAAAGCAATAGTGTGCATTCACACCCTATTTGCACCATGCGCCAGAGAATGTCTACTTGTTCTTGTACTACGTCAACTCTTTGATCTAAGATCATAATGCCGCCACAAAGTGATTGTTAATATTACTTTGGGTGTTTAATGCCGCAGCAACAGTGGAAGACAAGGTGTTTAAAGTGGTGGCGGTCTGTACTGTGGTACACATGGCAACAACGGCTGTAGCAGCTGCAGCGGCTGCCATTGCAATTGCTGCAATGATGGCGGCTGTAATGCCGAAGTCTCTCCTCTGTCTAAAAGGAGAGAGAGCATTAGGGCCCCAGCAAGAGTGTAATAGAAATCAGGGGCTGGTGCCAGTTAAAAATCGGGGGAAAGTACGTGCCGAATAAATGTCTAGGAAATACTGTTAAAATTCCCCATTGTTGCTCAGCACGACTTATGGGGAGGTTCAGCATCAGCGTTCCCAGCAGAAGCCACGTCGTCGGACTCATCATCAGAAATTTGGGGGTTTCGTTCCTCGGGGGTCTTTGTTGCGTGTTAGTCGCTCAGGTACCCACACTGGGTCTGGGCTGTCCTGGGGAAAAAAACACACACAGATCCTCTCGCCCACGTTAATACTGGGTCGGGACCTCTCCATTGTCCCGTGATAACATCTTTCCATTTAACATAGCCCCTTTTATGCGGTACTGCGCCTAGATGGCGGTCCGCAGCAGAATTGTTCTCGTTGTCCAGCTGAAGAAAATTTAAAGTTAATAATGCTAATGACAGTCTTTGTTTAGGTTTGTAACCCATGCCTATTCCCCCTTTTTGTTTTTGAAGTAGTTCTTTTTAGTGTGCGATGAGCCCTCTCGACTATCCCTTGACCTTGGGGATTATAAGGGAGCCCATGGCGCAGGTCCACGTTCATTTGTGCACAGAACCGTTGAAATGTTCGGGAGGTGTAGGCGGGGCCATTATCTGTTTTGATTTGCTGGGGGCATGCCCCAGGCGGCCCACCCCTCCAAGCAAGGGGAGATAACATGATGTGCCTTTTCTCCAGCCATGGCCGAGGCAAACAAAATTCCGGAACAGGTATCTATGGAAACATGGACATACTTGAGGTTACCGAACTCTGCCACATGAGTGACGTCCATTTCCCAAAAACCCGTGAGGGGAGAAGACCTTTTGGATTCACCCCCCATGAAGGGGGGTGGTGGAAAGTAACACATGATTCGCAAGATTTTACAATATCTCTGGCCACATGACGTGGTATTTGGAAACGGGTCTGTAGTGTTTTTGAGTTAACATGAAACTGGGCATGAAAATCTTGTGCCTTTTGGGGAGGGGGTTTCAAAGAAAGCCTGTTGAAGTCGCGTAAGGTTTCAGCCTGGGGATTACCCTCACTGAGGGGTCCTGGTAGGCCAGTGTGCGCACGGATATGCTGAACAAAGAATGGCTCTGAACGTTGCCATATCAGCTGTTGAATTTTGGAGGCAAATGTATGTATAGGGCTAGCGGGGGGTATTCGGCCTGCCACTTCAAGAGATTTAACTAAATTGATTACGTATTGGAATCTGACAACAAGTTAAACGGGTCGAGAAAAACGTTGAAATACGGCCAAAACAATTTGAAGCTCTACCCGCTGAGGAGAGCCGACTGGAATTGTATTACCGTGGGGGAATGTCCATCTGCTACATATTTCGCCAAGGCCAGTTTTGGAACCGTCTGTGAAGATATTAATAGCCCGAGGAATGGGGGCATTTCGAGTGATTTGAGGGAAAATGACCGGGTGTTCTTTTACAAAGGACAGCATGGGATCTTTTGGGAAATGATTATCTATCTGTCCTACAAAGCTGCACCTTAGGGTAGCCCATACATCCACTGTAGCTGCCAATGTCTGCACTTGATAGGCGGTGTATGGCACCACGAGGAGGTGCGGCTGTTGGCCAAAATGCATTAGGCATTGTTGTAGTCCACGGATGGCCAACTCAGCAACAGCGGTTGGATAATGCTCCACTGTTTTTAGTATGGCAGTCTTCGGATGGATCCATAATAAGGGGCCATCCTGCCACAGTACTCCCGTTGGCTGAGTCTGAGTAGGGAGAATACAAAGCCATATAGGGCTCTCTAAGGGGAAAAACGCCTAAGAGCGGGTGTACTAATTGCCTTTTTACCCTATGTAGGGCCTCTCTAGCCTCCTCTGTGAGGGGTCTAGGGGGGTCAAAATGCGGGTCTCCTAACAGGATGTCATATAAAGGACGTAAATCTTGATTTGGAATTCCCAATGACGGGCGGACCCCAAATTAAAATCCCCTAGCAGTTTTTGGAAATCGTTGAGGGTTCTCAAATTATCTGTTCTAATGGTAAGCTTCTGGGGTGTGATAGTGTCAGGGGAGATTTTTGATCCCAAATAGTCTATTATCTTGTTTTTCTGGATCTTATCAGGAGAAATATAGAGGCCCTGAGCCTCCAAGGCCTTAATCACTTGTGTAAAAGCCTGTTGGTTAGCAAAACGGCCCTGCCCCAACAGCATATCAACGTCCCAAGCCCCGTTACCCCCCGCCCGGTTTCTTGCTGCCTGCTCATTAGCCAATTCTATGTAATAGGCCTTCCAATTTAAATATTGTCCCGGGTTCATGCAAGCCTTCACTAATCTCTGCCAGTCTCCGGGGGTCATGGCGAACTGGTCTAGTGCCCCACCATTGCTGTCGTGAAGGCAGCAGTGAGCCCGTACGTTCGTACGGCCTCCGCGAGGTTTTTTACTGTTTTGAAATCTAATGGCTCATGGTACCGTTCCCTGCATTATCCATGAACACCGGAAAAAATTTTCAATGTGCCGCTGGCGTGGACCTCCCTCCACACTTCATTGTTGAAAGAAGCGCCTCCTTTTCCGGGAGGCGCAGAAGGATTATACGGGGGAGGAACTCCTACCGACCCAGGGACAGAGGATCCGCCCCTTTTCTCGGGGGCGGCCCCGACTGAGTTCTAACTTTTCAACTCGAGTCACGAGATCTCTAAGTTCCTCATCTGACTCCAGTTCTGAGTCAGAGGCTGCCTCGCTGTTCCCTCTTAGGAAGTTGATCGTTCCTCTTTTATTTGGTCAAGCGCTGCTTGGCCTTGCTCGACTGTTTGCATGCACTTTTGATCTTCCCAAAAAAGGCACGAACCAGTCTCCAAAAGGGGGTGGACCCCGCCTGCCACCTCTCCTAGCTCTCGAGCGCGGTCAATATCCTGCCCCACTTTGTCCCAACTACCCACTGTGAGATTCCCCGAAACGGCAAACCACGGTGCAATCTCGTCTACCTGTGTGATAAAAACAGTCAAGGTTTTATCCCTTTAAATTTTTGTCCTTTTGTTCTTAGGAGAGTTTTAAGAGCCTGAAAAAGCGGGGGGGAGAGGAAGTAGTGCCCATGTTAGCAAAAAGGGGGTCACCTCTACACCGAGGACCCTTTTAGATCGCCTCTTTACCGAGGACCTTCCAAATCGCCTCTTTACCAAGGACCTTCCCAAATCGCCTCTTTGCCGAGGACCTTCCCAAATCGCCTCTTTGCCGAGGACCTTCCCAAATCGCCTCTTTGCCGAGGACCTTCCCAAAACGCCTCTTTACGAGGACCTTCTTAAATCGCCTCTTTACCGAGGACCTTCCCAAATCGCCTCTTTGCCGAGGACCTTCCCAAATCGCCTCTTTGCCGAGGACCTTCTTAAATCGCCTCTTTGCCGAGGACCTTCCAAATCGCCTCTTTGCCGAGGACCTTCCCAAATCGCCTCTTTGCCGAGGACCTTCCCAAATCGCCTCTTTGCCGAGGACCTTCCCAAATCGCCTCTTTGCCGAGGACCTTCCCAAATCGCCTCTTTACCGAGGAACCCTTTTTAAATCGCCTCTTTGCCGAGGACCTTCCCAAATCGCCTCTTTGCCGAGGACCTTCCCAAATCGCCTCTTTGCGAGGACCTTCCCAAATCGCCTCTTTACCGAGGACCTTCTTAAATCGCCTCTTTACCGAGGACCTTCCCAAATCGCCTCTTTGCCGAGGACCTTCCCAAATCGCCTCTTTACCGAGGGCCTTCTTAAATCGCCTCTTTACCCAGGACCTTTCTAGTTTTTTCCCTCCCTTTTAGGATCTACATACCAGTCGACTGCCCTGAGCAGCTGCAGTTCTGAATCCAAGGATTTCGGCTTCTTTGAGTTCCCCGTACGGGGCCCCCACTTGTCGCTTTCAATAACGACTCTCAACGATTCTTCTGCAAGCTGCTTTAATCCCAGGTTACTACATCGTTCTTCTCTCTCTTTCTCCTATTCGGGACCTTAAATCTAGTATCTCTGCCAATCAATTAAGGTAACGCGGCACGGCCGTAAGAGAGGATTGTATGCTGATATCCTTTAGTTGCCTTATCAGGGCTTGTTTTGTCTTGTGGTCTGGCTGCTTCAGGCGCCATGCTAGGGCTGAGGCGCTCCACATTATACAAGTAAATATCAGTCAGATGAGGAGGAAACATTGAAGAGAGAGAATAAGATGTAAATATAGATGCCATGTAATGTGAAGAATTGATTTCACACATTGAAAGTGGCCAGTGAGCATAAATCAAACGTAAACAAATTTCTTAAGATTGAAATCTTGCTGTGCACCTTTTCAGACCACAGTGGAATAAAAATAAATATCGACACCAAAAAATTTTTCCCCCCAAAACCCCACAAAGACATGGGCACTAAACAGCATGATGCTGAACAAGGACTGGGTCAACACTGAAATCAAAGAAGGAATTGAAAGATTCCTGGAAACAAATGAAAATGAAGAAACATCTTACCAAAACCTCTGAGATGCTATGAAATCAGTTTTAAGAGGAGAATTTAAATCTCTGCGAGCACACATCAAGAAAATGGAAAGATCACAAGTGGAAAGCCTAAAAAACCACTTGAGGGAGCTGGAAAGAGAAGACCACCAAAACCCCAAATTTAGCAGAAGAATCCAAATCACAAAAATAAGAGCACAAATACAAAACATAGAAGACAAAAATATCATAGAAGATATCAACAAAAAAAAAAGCTGGTTCTTTGAAAAAATTAACAAGATTGATGGGCCCTAGCCAGAATGACCAAAAAAAAAGAGAGAAAGAGTGCAAATAAACACAATGAGAAATACAAAAGATCAAATCACAACTGACCCTGAAGCAATACAAAATATTATCAGAGATTACTATGTACACATATATGGAAATAAACTTGATAACCTAGATGAAATGGAAGAGTTTCGGACATCACACAACCAACCCAAGTTGAAACAAGAAGACATCGAGACACTGAATAGACCAATAAAAACCCCAGGAAATTGACTCTGTCATAAGAAAACTGCCTACAAAAAAAAAACCTTGGACCAGATGGATTTCCAGCAGAATTCTGCAAAACATACAAGGAAGAGCTAATATCAATCTTATTGAAAATATTCCAGGCAATTGAGAAAGATGGAATTCTCCCAAAGCATTTTACAAAGCCAACATTACACTGATACCCAAACCAGGAAAAATGCAACAAAGAAAACTACAGGTCAATATCCCTTATGAACATAGATGCAAAAATCATCAACAAAATTCTAGCAAATCAGATCCAAAAGCCTATCTAAAAAATCATCCTCCATGACCAAGTAGGCTTCATCCCCAGGATGCAGGGCTGGTTCAACATTCGCAAGACCAGAAATGTAATTAAATGCATCAACAGATGTAAAAACATGAACCACATGATCATCTCATTAGATGCAAAAAAAAACTTTTGATAAAATTCAACATCCTTTCTTGATAAAAAAAAAAACCCCTCAAACACCTAGGCATAGAAGGAACATACCTCAAAATAGTAAGTGCCATCTATGACAAACCCACAGCTAACATATTGCTAAATGGACAAAAACTAGAAACATTTCCCCTGAAAACTGGAACAAACAAGGATGTCCACTCTCACCCCTCTTGTTCAATATTGTGTTGGAAGTCCTAGCCCAGGCAATTAGACAAGAGAAGGAAATCGGGGGTATCCAAATAGGAAAAGAGGAAGTCAAGTTAGCCCACTTTGCTGATAATATGATCCTATACCTTGAAAATCCAAGAAAATCTGTCAAAAACCTGCTGACACTAATAAAGGACTTTGGCAAAATCTCAGGGTACAAATTAAAGGCACAAAAAGTTGTATTCTTATATAACAACAACAAGCAGGCAGAGACCCAAATAAAAAGCACAATCCCTTTCACAATAGCCACCAAAAAAATGAAATACCTCAGCATCTTTCTAACCAGAGAAGTGAAAGACTTTTACAATGAGAATTACAAAACACTGCTCAAATAAATCCAAGAAGACACAAACAAATGGAAAAAAAATCCCATGCTCATGGATAGGAAGAGTCAACATTGTTAAGATGTCCATCCTACCAAAGGCAATCTACAGATTCAACGCAATACCCATTAAGTTACCAACATCATTCTTCTCAGATCTGGAAACGACAATACAGAAATTCATATGGAAACATAAACGACCACAAATACCCAAAACAATCCTGAGCAAGAGAAGCAAAGCAGGAGGTATCACACTCCCAGACTTCAAACTCTATTATAAAGCTACAGTAACCAAAACAGCTTGGTATTGGTATTAAAAATAGGCACATAGAACAATGGAACAGGATAGAGATTCCAGAAGCAAAACCTTAATTCCTCAACCAACTCATCTTTGATAAAGCCTCCAACAAAAACTATTGGGGAAAGGAAAATCTATTCAGTAAATGGTGTGGGAAAACTGGCTGACCACATGCGGAAGACTTAAACAAGACCCCTGCCTATCACCATACACAAAAATTAACTCTAAATGGATCAAAGATCTAAACGTAAAACCTCAGACTATAAGAACCTTAGAAAATGCAGGAGACATTCTTATGGAAATTGGAACTGGCAACAAATTCCTATCCAGAACCCTAAAGGCCAATACCTGAAGAAAAAAGATAGATAAATGGGACCTCATAAAATTAATGAGCTTCTGCAAAGCAAAAGAAACCATCAAGAGAGCAGGGAGACACCCCACAGAATGGGAATAAATATTTGTCAACTGTATATCTGACAAAGGCCTAACATCTAGAATCTACAAGAAACTCAAACATACTGAAGGGAAAAAAACAGATAGCCCCTTTAAAAAGTGGGCAAAAGACATGAATAGACACTTCTCAAAAGAAGACATACAGGCAGCCAACAGACACATGAAAAAGTGCTCAGTCTCACTCATCATCAGAGAAATGCAAACTAAAACCACATTGAGATACCACCTAACCCCTGTAAGAATGTCCATCATTATTAAAACAAACAACAGATGCTGGCGAGGATGTGGAGAAAAAGGAACGCTTCCACACTGCTGGTGGGAATGCAAACTTGTACAACTTCTCTGGAAAACAGTCTGGAGATTTCTGAAAGAACTAGAAATTGACTTTCCACATGACCCAGCAATTCCCCTATTGGGAATATACCTGGAGGAACTCAAATTATCCTATGGAAAAGATATCTGCACACGTATGTTTGTTGCAGCTCTATTCACAATAGCAAAAACATGGAACCAACCATGTTGCCCATCGAAGCTGGACTGAATAAAAAAATGCGGTACATATAGACAATGGAATATTATGCAGCCATAAAAAAGGACAAATATATGGACTTTGCAGCAACTTGGATGGACTTGGAGTCTATCATACTCAGTGATCTATCACAGAAACAAAGAACCGAGTTCCATATATTCTCACTCACAAGGTGACCTTGAACAATTATAATGCTATAAGAAAGCGATTGGCAGTAGTGGAAAACTGTCAGGGGTGGGGGGATGTGGCTGGCAGTTGAGGGAAAGTGCTAGGGGAGGGAGGGGCACACCTCATCAACGAGGGTACCTGCATGATCAATGTTTGTATACCTGACCCTGAATTGCACCCCACATCTTTATAATAAATAAACAAATTTTAAAAAAAGAAAGTGGCCAGTGAGGGCTCGAGCTATAAAAAATTGTATAAAATAAGACAGAAAATTATCAACTATATTTGGTATTGAGAATGCTACTCATACTAGGGAGAGCAGAGTTGATTGAGTGAACCACAAATTAGAACAAGTAAAAGGGACTAATAAACTTGTAAGACCAGGAACAATGCAGTGTGTTCCACTTTCCAGTTTCTTTATAAAGAACAATAAATGAGTCACCTCAGGATGGGAGCTTGGTTCAGTGCTTGTCAAGAAAGCTTCTTGCGGGTTGGTTTCTAATAAAATCACTCAAGAGATACCCTGAGACTAATTGGAAATTAGTCTGGAGCACAGTCAAGAGATGCCCTGAGACTAATTGGAAATTAGTCTGGAAAACTGTCTGGAGATTTCTGAAAGAACTAGAAATTGACCTTCCATATGACTCAGCAATTCTCCTAATGGGAATATACCTGGAGGAACTTAAATTATCCTATGAAAAGATACCTGCACACGTATGCTTGTTGCAGCTCTATTCACAATAGCAAAAACATGGAACCAAGCATGTTGCCCATCAAAACTGGACTGGATAAAAAAATGAGGAGGTGATAGTGATTGTTTTGGTGGTCCTGGGCTGTATTAGCTGCTGAAATCTGGTGCCTTTCTTTGCTACCTTTCACTTGCCAAAAACCTGCGTTGTGATGCACTCACATCTTCTGTTTGGAGAAGGAGAGAAACACAAGAACGCACATGATTGATTGCCTGACCTTCTCTCACCTTGTTCCCTGAGGAAAACGAGACACAGGAACGTGTAGGGGACAGAGGAAGCCTAGGGGATGTCACTCACAAAGAGATGTTCAACCTGAGGCGTTCCCCATGAAAAAAGGACCTTGGGTGTCTGTTCAGAAATCACACAGACAGATATCAGGAAATCCTTTCTTATAAGGTGGATTTATGCACCTGACAGAATTTATAGATGCATTTTAACTAAACTGATAATGGAGTCAGCTTTTATAATTTTGTTTTCTGTAATTTAATAATACTTCCCTCAGCTGTCACCCTGGAGGGTGTTCTTGAGGTTCTCTGAGACCTTCTGGGAGTTCCTGGCACAGTTCCTGGAACAAAAGCCTGCATGAGGAAGTGAGCCCTCCACTCTGCATGTGTAGTCCCAGAGGGTGACCCATTATCTTGACCACCCTCAGCCTTAAGTTATTTGTTAATCATTTCTAATTTAGTGTTCCTGTCACACAAGCCATGTGGCAGTGTCTGGACAATACTGAGAATATACTTAAGTTTTGTATATACCGGTAGACGCCTATCTTGTTCTGGAACACAACTTATCTGTGCACATGTAGTAGCGGATAATCAAGGGAGGATGTTTCTGTGCATCTTGTTATCTTTCAGTTTTCACCCACCAAGGGGCTGGCACTGACAATCGAGCAGATGAAATTGCTCAGATGGTGGATGACAGGCACGCCCATCACCGGTGACTCCAGTGGGGCTCTCTCCCTCCAAGTCCACTCAGGCTCATACCTCTGGCAAATGTGTAGCCAGGAGAGACCAGTGTGGACTCCGTAGAGGGAGGCCTTCAGGTGCCAACTCACTTGCTTAGGGGAAGCTCTTGTTTCTGTCCAGATGCAATGCATGTGTTATCTTTCCTGCCCAAATGAGCCTAGTTTAGAACAACTTTCCAGGAACTTGCAGTGCATCTGATCCAACTACAGGACATCACATATGACATCACTCATGACCAAGGTCTCCACTTCTCTTAAAGGAGATCCATCATGGGACTTACCAGAAGCTGCTGGTGTTTAAGCAACCTGAACCTGCCTCAAAAGGCTGGAGACCTCACCCTGTGAGAAGGGGCATAGTAAACCAGGATTCAGATGAGCTGTAAATCAATATACATTTTATAAATCCTGGAATAAAAGTGCAAATAACAGTTCCATCCGCATTGTCTGTATCTGGCATCATTCCCAGTCACCCACTTGAAGAACCAGTAGTGTTCCCAGTTAATTTACACTTATTGTTTCAAAGGAACAGGGGAAAGCAAACAATTAATGTGTAAATGTAGCTTTAACCACTGAAAGATATTGATGACTCTGGTGCAGAATGCTGATTGTGAGGAAAGCTGTACATGTGTAGGAAAGTGGTATGTGGGGACACTGTGCCTTCTGCTCAAATTTCCTGTGATCCTGAATAGTGCCTAACAGTTTTATGTAAAGAGAGGCAGAGATATTTAGGAAGACATTGTGCCTATTTATTAGGAGTTATACTAAGCTTCACCATGCGATCAACCCATTTTGTCCCCAATGATTTATCCATCTTGTCTGAAAACTCATGTCACCCAAACATCTTCATAAGAATTTTTGTGTAAGTGTTATTGGTTATTGCCTTCCCTGGTCTGTGAAGCTCGTTTAAAAGGTGTTTATTGAATGGAATAATTCTTGCATAATCAGGTTCCATACATGTTTCTATTGATCTTTTCCTCAGTTACATAACACCATTTTCTACACACCCTACTATCTCTTATCTCCTGTCATCCCCTCGGCCCAGCACAGCTGCCTTTTCCCTCGGGTTTCTAACACTCTTAGGACGTGGGTTTTCACACTGTGTCTCTCACACAGTACTACACGGCCGTGTCCTCAGGGCTCAGACTGCTTAGCTCCATGCAAGCTGTGCTCATGGACATGTCCCTGGTCGTGGTGACTCTACCATGTGTAGCTTGTGCTACCAGTATTGGTGTAGACCCTTCCCATCCACTCAAGGCCTTGTCCAGGGACCTGTCACCCAGTGCATAGCATAGCTGGTGAAGGTGTATCTGGAAACCTTGCAGAAGACCTTCTCAGGCTTCCTCACCTCAGCCCCAGACTGCACCAGCTAGACCTGGGAATGGGCAACTGTGGAGGGGAGATGGGAGTGAATAAAATCTCTCTTGACTGGTCCCAGTCTTCACTTCAGCTTTGGGACCGGAGAACCCCTTTCCTGTAGCTGCTGCCACCAAGAAGAGGGTCCTCCAGCTCCAGTCCATGATGAGGAGTTGTGCTCTCAAGAAGAGTCGTGCACTCCTTCTCTAGAGGAGGGATGATTGATGTTAGCGATGCTCTCAGTGCACAGACATATCTGTATTTACCTCAGTAGCCCTCCGTTTATCTGCATATTAATGAGGTAGACTATTTTATAACCCAAGAACTGATCCTGCATAACAAAGAGAAGGTAGATGATACCTGGGCCAGTATGTCGAGGCTCCAGTCCTCATTCTTGTTTAATGATGTCTGCCTACTAGCATGGCCAGAACTTTGTAATGACAGATCTTCACCACCACAAAACCAATCCCACAGGACAAGGTTCTCAAAGTGATCCTTTTTTGATGGGCAGCATGGTTGCTTCCAGGTTCTTGCTATTGTGAACAATGCTGCAATAAACATTCGTGTGCAGGTATCTTTTTGATAGAGCGATTTGAGTTCTTTAGGGTATATTCCCAGTAGGGGGATTGCAGGGTCATATGGGAGGTTGATGTTCAGAGCTTTTAGGAATCGCCACACTGCTTTCCACAGAGGTTGCACTAGTTTACACTCCCACCAACAATGTAGAAGAGGACTGGATTTTTAAAATGTGGTACATATACGTGATGAATACTACGCAGCCATAAAAAAAGAACAAAATCATGAATTTCGCAGCCACCTGGATGGAACTAGAGTCTATAATACTGAGTGACCTCTCACAGAAACAAAGATCTGAGTATCACATGTTCTCACTCATATACTTGACCTTGATCACCCAATGTATTACCATAAGAAAATGACTGATAGTGGTGGGAAACTATGAGGGGGAGGGGAAGGGAGATGGGATTAATGGTAGTATACATCTGTCTGGGGACAGGGAGACACCTTTAATCAACAAGGGTGCCTGAACGAAGTATATTTGTATACCTAACCCTTAACTGTACCCCACAATATCATAATAAAAAATATCAATTATAAAAAAAAGTGATCCTTTGTTCTAATGACAGACTGACTACCTCAAAATTCTCTCAACGAGTTTAAATGCTGGGATAAGTTTGTCTTTGGGTATTTAAATTCATAAAATCATCCATGTTCTTATTCTCTAACTATTAATATATATATCTTAAAGCACCAAGACTTTCTATTTTAAGATGCAGTTCTTGTTAGTGTGTCGGTTTTGATAAGCGCTCCCTATGGAATAGGACACTTAAGGACACATCTGCAGTCTTTGCTAAATTCTTATTTTTTCTTCTTTTTATAGCATTTTTACTTTTAAAGAAGGAAGGCCCAGGCCCTGAGAAGAAACCACTCCCCCTCCTCTGGTGCACTTGTTCCAGGACGGGAGGCTGTGCTGGCGGATCCTGCGTGCCCCCCGCACCCCAGTCCCACACTGCAAGGAGGTTCTCTCGAGGCTCACAAAGCATGTTCCCGTCAAGGTCTCTAGCACAGTATGATGTGGGTGTGCCTCGGTTCAGAATGTTCCTTCAGTGACACAGTTCAATTTTTATACCATTTCTTGAAATAGCAAATTGACCTTACAAAACCCTGCATGGTGGCCCTCAAGCAAAGGCCTTGTGAAATGTCCAGCGAGCCTGTCCCTGAGGTTGCCAGATGCACAGATACAGTCAAGACAAATGAAGAGTCCAGGAAATTTCAGGGAAGTTGGGGAGCACTTTATATCTTTGGAATCTTCGAGTAAAGGTCACATCATATAGCTCCTTCACAGACAGCCCCCCATGGCCTAAAGCCTCTCACCACCCCAGTCAAATACTCTCTCTCTCTCTCTCTCTCTCACACACACACACACACACACACACACACACACACACACAGTGGCTTATTTTTACAGTAATGGGTACCCACTTTTCCCTTCTTCCTAGTGTCTAGCCCATTAGAAGTGCGTCCCTCACACTGACACCAGGCCTGGGTATGTGACTTTCTTTTGAAAACAGACTTCAGGAACACAGGATACAAGTTAAGACTTGGGAAGTGCATGCACAGTGGACTCATCTGTTCTCACCTGGAAACCCTGCAGATGCCCCGTGTTAAATGAATCTGAGGCCAGTAAGGTAGGGTCCTGCCCTTGGTCTGGAAGTTGTTGGTGTCAGGGGCTTCAGAGTGCTCTTCTGTTGTTGAATTTTCTGTTCCATTTACTTTGGGTTTCCTAACCTCTCCTCAGATGAAGTCTGTGCATTGCCACATGCTTATTTCTAATCCAGGTTAATTATACTGGTGAGGAGTTAATGTGTGGGTTAGGGGAGTATTTCATGTCCTTCCAATGGAATCGGAGGGACTTAGACATCTTCTTCCGCTGGGCTGCAACCTCACCAGTGTTTCCAGTAGTGAATCTGGTTTCCTCCTTTTCTCTACTCCCCTTCCTGGCCACAGCATCCCTGGGATATCCAAACTCAAACCGGATACCCGGGATATCCCCAGTTGTGCATTTAACTGTACCTTTTTGCATGACAGAGTAGGGCTGGGAGGAACCAATCTGGCAATGGAAGAATCTCCTATCTTCACATAGGTTAAAATTCTGGGAAAGCCTTTGCCCTGTGGGTTCTGTCTAAAGAATGTTTCTATCGTATTTCTTAGAAATAAGATCTCCTGATGGCAGACATTTTAAGAAGCCTACTTGTATTGTCACCTCAAGTACTTGGGGGTTTCTGGAGATGAAGTCCACAAAAGTGTAGTGTGTGGGGCCCTGGGAGCTCTCACCTCACACTTGTCCACAGCTGTCCTCTCTACACTCATAGTGACAAATCTGTCAAGTCCCCTGCCAAAAGCAAATGCATGTTCAGGAAAAATCCACCCCTTAGCTCATCAAAGGTGGAGAGAGGATAATCCAAACTCGAACCAGATACCTGCACCCCACCCTTGATCATTGCACAGGTAGATCAACCTTCTTGTCAAAAGCAAAGGCATGGTCTTTCTCTTAAGATGGCTGTGCCTGTGGGACATGTTTCTCTCTCTCTCTCTCTCTCTCTCTCTCTCTCTCTCTCTCTCTCTCTCTCTCTCACGTGTGTGTGTGTGTGTGTGTGTGTCTGGCTCTGTCTCTCTCTAATAAATTCTGTTTTAAAACTGTACTGGAAGCCGGGCTCGGTGGCTCAGCCTGTAATCCCGCGCCTTTGGGAGGCTGAGGTGAGTGGATTGCCTGAGCCCACGGGTTCGAGACCCACCTGGGCAGGGAGACCTCATCTCTACAATAAATCAAAAAATCAGCCGGGCATGGTAGCGCATGCCTGTAATTCCAGCTACTTGGAAGGCTGAGGAGGAAGGATCGCCGGAGCCCAGCAGGTCGAGGTTGCGGTGGCCGGAAGCGGCCACTGCACTCAGTCTGGGCGACAGAGTGAGACTCCAACTCAAAAAAAAAAAAAAAAAAAAACTGTACTGGATACACTCTGAAATGCTTTTCTGTGGCAGGTCAAAGAAACCATGGAGCATCACACCACACCCCACCCACCAACAATTACCCCAGCAACAATTTTTTCCACCAGCTTGTGCTGTCAACTGGACCATTCCACAGTTTATAACTTTAGAGAGGGATTTGTTTTCTTATAAAGGGTTGCAGAATGCAGGATGCCATCCTAACAGTCTGGGGAGCATAGCTTCCCACAGAGACTTTAGCAGGTGCTTCAAGGGAGGGAAAGATGAGAAAGGAATTATGAATGAATGGATTGGCCAAGTATCCATACTCAACATGGATTAGATATCAGGACTCATGAAAAGAGATTGTTTGCATGTGTGATAAGTAAACATACTTGCTACCTGCATCCCATGCTTAAATTGGGTGAAGACTTAAGAGTAATAGGCATTACAGTTACACCCTGTAGTCACAAAATGAGGCAGGGACAGGAAGGCACTCAGTTTTCACCTTCTGCAGGGCATGGTGGGTGATCCCTCATCAGGAGAAAGTTCCTGAGGTCAGTCTGTTGTCCAGTCAGTTGTAGGTATAGCTGGTGAAACAGGGGCTCCATTACTCAGTATCTGTGACCTAGATAAGTTGTTATTGTTTTAATATTGATTTATACATTAGACAGTATTCATGAGTGCACTGTAACCAAATTCTATAATATAATAGACTTTTGTAGTTTTACTTATTTATTTCTCTGTGTAATGTAGTAATACTTCCCCTCAGCTGTCTCTGCAGGGGTTGTTCTCAGGGTTCTCTGAGATCCTCTGTGAGTTCCTGGCACAGTTCTTGGGAAAAAAGCCTCCATGAGGAAGTGAGCCCTCCACAATTGCAGTCCCTTGAGGGTGACCCTTTATCTTGCCCATTCTCTGCCTTCAGTTATTTGTTAATCATTTCTAATTTAATGTTCTTAATGTCACACACGACATTTTGCAGGGTCTGTACAAGATGATAATATGTTTAAGTTCTGTGTATCCCTGCATGCACCCATCTCGTTCTGGAACACATGTTATTCACGCGTAGCAGTAGATAACCACTGGGGGGATGTTTACATGCATCTTGTCATCTTCCAGAGTGCAGCCAAACAAGCAAAATGGATTTCTTGGATGACGGAGGACAGGCTCCCCATAGCCATGACCCCAGTGGGGTTCTCTTCTTCCAATACCACTCAGGTTCATACCTCTGGCTAATATGCAGCCAGCAGCGGAGACCAGTGTGGACCCTTGAGAGAGTGCCTTCGAGGTGCCAGCCCACTTTTTTAGAGGCAACTATGGCTACTGCCCAGATCCATGAATTTTTTTGTCTTTCCTGTCCAAGGAACCTCATCTAGAACAATCTCCCAAGAGCTTACCATGTATCTGATCCAACTGTAGGACACCATACATGTCATCACTCATGGCCAAGGTCTCCACTTCTCTAAAGATGATTCATCATGGGAGACGCTGCTGGCGTCTCAGAGTCCTTGACCTGCCTCACGAGGTCGGAGACCTAACTCCCTGGAAAGGGGCATAATAAACTAAGATTCAGCTGAGCTGTAAGCCAATATACATTTTATGGGTCCTCGAAGAAAGTGTGCAGATAAGAATCACTTTATTCTCTTTCCCGCAAACTCAAATCATTCCCCATAACTCACTTGAAGAACCAGTTAATTCAGACTTGTTATGGCAAGGGAACACAGGAAAGAAAGAATAGAGCTACTGTGTCATAGTTGTTTTGGCCACTGAAATATAGGTGTGACTACTCTGATGCAGAATGTTGATTGTGGTGAAGGCTGTGCAGGTGTAGGAAAGGAGTATGTGGGAACACTCTGTACCATCTGCACAATTTTTCTGCAGTCCTGAAAAGTGCATTAACGTTTCATGTAAAATAGAGACAGAGACATTTAGGAAGACATTGTGGCTATTTCTTAGGAGTTATTCTAAGTTTCACCATGTGATCAAGCAATCTTGTCCCAATTTATCCATCCATCAGATTTGAAGACACATGTTTCCCCCAATACCTTAGTGGGAAAGTTTGTATCAGTGTCGTTGGTTGTTGCCTTTTTCCGCGAATTTTGCTTTTAGGGTGATTGTTGAATGGACAGTTTCTTATATAATTAAAGTCTATACACGCTTCTATTGTTGCTTTTCCTCAGCTATATAACACCATTTTCTAAAAAATCTTAAATATCATAATTCCTGACATCCTTTCAGCCCAGCACAGCTGTCTTTGTTCTCATGGATGTGGATTTTCACACTGTGGCTCTTGCACAGTAATATACGACTGTATCCTCAGGGCTCAGAGTGCTCGGCTCCATGTAGGCTGTGCTTGTGGATGTGTCCCTGGTCACGGTGACTATCCCCTGGAACTTCTGTGCATATTTTGTGTTGCCGTTACAGGGGTAGATCCATCCCATCCACTCAAGCCCTTGTCCAAGGACTTGTCACACCCAGCTCTTATGGTAGCTGTTGAAGGTGTATCCAGAAGCCTTGCAGGAGACCTTCACTGAGGCCCCAGGCTTCCTCACCTCAGCCCCAGACTGCACCAGCTGGACCTGGGAGTGGGTACCTGTGGAGAGGAGATGGGAATAAATAAAATCCTTCTTGGCTAGTCCCAGTCTTCACTTCAGCTTTGGGACTGGAGAGCCCCTCACCTGTAGCTGCTGCCGCCAAGAAGAGGATCTTCCAATTCGTAATGAGCAACTGTGCTCTCAGGGGTTTCTCGGGAGGAGGGATGTGGCTGTGGGTTGATGCTCTCAGTGCACAGTCATATCTGTATGTACCTCAGTGGCCCTTAGGTCACTATCCTATCTCATGAGGTAGGATATTTTATTTATTTATTTATTTAAGGTGAGAAAGCAGAATTTATTGAGAGAACAGACAAGCTCCCACAGTGAGAGGGCACCCGGAGGGGTTGCCCTAGGTAGGATGCTTTATAACCAATGACCTGTGTCTCCTTGTTTGCCCAGAATTTCGTGAAGTTTAAACTTCTTTACTATGAAACAAACTCTCGCATGACATAGCGCTCAACGTGAACCCATGTTCAGAGGGCACACTGACACTTCTAACCTCTTCTTGACTTGGCCTTCTGCAAGTCTAATTTCTTGGATTAGTGCATTTCCTGCTATTGGCAAGCCCCAAATTAGTAAAAACTATGCATCATCTTATATCTTAACTTTTGATGCATCAGAAAGCACCAGAAATTTCTTCTTTTTTTTTAAGCGGTATTTTTTATTTTGGTATTGTGGCGTACAGTTAAGGGTTAGGTATACAAATATGCTTCATTCAGGCCCCCTTGTTGATAACTTGTGTCTCCCCATCTCTAGACAGATGTTTACTACCATTAGTCCCATCCCCACCCCCAGAGTTTCCCAACACTGTCAGTCATTTTCTTATAGTAGTGCATTGGATGATCAAGGTCCACTATATGAGTGAGAATGTGTGGTACTCAGATCTTTGTTTCTGTGAGAGGTCACTCAGTATTATAGACTCTAGCTCCATCCAGGTTGCTGCAAAATTCATGATTTTGTTCTTTTTTATGGCTGCATAGTATTCCATCGTGTATATGTACCACATTTTTTTTATCCAGTCCTCTTTTGATGGACAGTGTGGTTGGTTTCAGGTCCTAGCTATTGTGAACAATGCTGCAATGAACATTCATGTGCAGGTATCTTTTTTATAGAGTGATTTGAGTTCTTCAGGGTATATTCCCAGTAGGGGGATTGCAGGGTCATATGGGAGGTTGATGTTTAGAGCTTTTAGGAATCGCCACACTGCTTTCCGCAGAGGTTGCACTAGTTTACACTCCCACCAACAGTGTAGAAGTGTTCCCTTTTCGCCACACCCTCTCCAGCAGCTGCTATTTTTTGAGTTGTTGATAATTGCCATTCTGACTGGAGTTAGGTGGTATCTCAGTGTCGTTTTGATTTGCATCTCCCTGATGATTAATGAGGTTGAGCATTTCTTCATGTGTCTTTTGGCTGCTCGGATGTCTTCCTTTGTGAAGTGTCAGTTCATATCTTTTGCCCACTTCATAATGGGGTTGTTTTTTTTCTTTTCAGCATGTTTGAGTTCCTTGTAGATCCAGGATGTTAAGCCTTTGTCAGACCTGGAGTTGGCAAATACTTTTTCCCAGTCTGTAGGCTGTCTTCCTGCTCTCTTGATGGTTTCTTTGGCTTTGCAGAAGCTTGTCAGTTTAATGAGGTCCCACTTGTCTATCTTATCCCTTATGGCCTGTGGGTTTCAAGTTTTGTTCAGGAATTGGATGCCAGTTCCAATTTCCATGAGGGTTTGTCTTTCATTTTCTAAGGTTCCTATGGTTTGAGGTTTTATATTTAGGTCCCTGATCCATTTGGAGTTAATTTTTGTGCATGGGGATAGATAGGGGTCCTGTTTCAGTCTTCTGCATGTGGTCAGTCAGTTTTCCCAGCACCATTTACTGAATAGGTTCTCCTCTCCCCAGTGGTAGGTGGTGGAGGCTTTGTCAAAGATGAGTTGGTTGAGAAATTGAGGTCTTGCCTCTGGAATCTCAATTCTATTCCATTGATCTATATGCCTGTTCCTATACCAATACTAAGCTGTTTTGATGATTGTAGCTTTATAGTAAAGTTTGAAGTCTGGTAATGTGATACCACCTGCTATGTTTTTTTGTTTGTTTGTTTTTTGTTTTTTGCTGAGGATTGTTTTGGCTATTCTTGGTTGTTTGTGTTTCCATATGAATTCCTGTGTTGTTTTTTTTCTAGGTCTGAGAAGAATGTTGCTAGTAATTTGATAGGTATTGCATTGAATCTGTGGATTGCCTTAGGTAAGATGGACATCTTCACAATGTTGATTCTTCCAATCCATGAGCATGGAATATTTTTCCACTTGTTTGTGTCATCTTTGATTTCTTTAAGCAGAGTTTTGTATTTTTCATTGTAAAGGTCTTTCACGTCTCTGGTTAGGAAGATGCCAAGGTATTCCATTTTTTGTGTGTGGCTATTGTGAATGGAATTGTGCTTCTTATTTGGGTTTCTGTTTGTTTATTATTGGTGTAAAGAAATGCGATTGCCTTTTGCACATTTATTTTATATCCTCAGACTCTGCTGAAGGCCTTTATCGGTGTAAGGAGGTTTTTGACAGATTCTCTTGGGTTTTCCAGGTATGCAATCATGTCATCTGCAAAGAGAGATAATTTGACTTCCTCTTTTCCTATTTGGATACCCCTGATTGCCTTGTCTTCTCTGATCGCTCTAGCCAGGACTCCAATACTATACTGAACAGGAGGGGTGAGAGTGGGCATCCTTGTCTTGTTCCAGTTTTCAGGGAAATGGTTCCAATATGTGTCCGTTTAGGAGTATGCTGGTTGTGGGTTTCTCGTAGATGGCTTTTACTACTTTGAGGTATGTTCCCTGTATGCCTAGATGTTCAAGGGTTTTTATCAAGAAGGGGTGCTGGATTTTATCAAAAGCTTTTTATGCATCTAATGATATAATCATGTGGTTTTTGGTTTGACATCTATTGATGTATTTAATTACATTTATTGTTTTGCGAATGTTGAACCAGCCTTGCATCCCAGGGATGAAGCCTACTTGGTCATAATGGATGATTTTTGAGATGTGTTGATGAATCCGGTTTGCTAGGATCTTGTTGAGAATTTTAGCGTCTATGTTTGTCAAAGATATTGGCCTGTAGTTCTCTTTTTTTTGTTGGATCTTTACCTGGCTTGGGTATCAATGTGATGTTAGCTTCATAAAATGGATTTGGGGAGGGTTCCACCTTTCTCAATTGCCTGAAATAGCTTCAGTAGAATTGGAATCAGTTCCTCCTTAAATGTCTTGTAGAATTCTGCTGGAAAGCCATCTGGTCTGGGGCTTTCTTTTGTAGGTAGTTTTCTTATTACATAGTCAATTTCGTTGATTGTTATTGGTCTATTTAGGGTCTCAATTTCTTCTTGTTTCAACCTAGGCAGGTTGTGTGATGACAGAAAGTCCTCCATCTCCTTGAGCTTTTCAAGTTTGATTCCATACAAGTGTACATAGTAGTCTCTGATGATCTTTTGTATTTCTTCAGGGTCTGATGTGACTTCATCTTTTGTGTTTCTGATTGTGCTTATTTGGGTTTTTTCTTTCTTTTTTTGGTCAGTCTAGCTAGGTGACTATCGATCTTGTTTATCCTTTCGAAGAACCAGATTTTTGTTTCATTGATTTTTTGTATTGTCTTTTTGTCTTCTATGTCCTGGATTTGGGCTTTTATTTTGGAGATCTGGATTCTTCTGCTGATATTAGGGTTTTTGTAATCTTGCTTTTCCAGCTTCCTTAGGTGACTTGTTAGGCTATTAATTTGTGCTCCTTCCATTTTCTTCATGTGTGTTTGTAGGGATATAAATTCCCCTCTTACTACAGCTTTTAAGGCATCCCAGAGATTTTGGTAAGATGTTTCTTCATTTTCATTTGTTTCCAGGTATCTTTTGATCTCCATTTTGATTTCATCATTGATCCAGGAGTTGTTTAGCATCATGCTGTTTAGTGTCCATGTCTTTGTGGGTTTTGGGGGGACCTTGTTGGTGTCAATGTTTATTTTTATTCCACTGTGGTCTGAGAATGTGCATGGTAGAATTTCTGTCTTTTTATATTTGCTTATGCTTGATTTATGGCCGAGTATGTGGTTGATCTTGGAATATGTCCCATGCGGTGATGAGTAGAATGTGTATTCTCTGGTCTTTGGATGGAGTGTTCTGTAGGTATCAATTAAGTCCATTTGGTCCAGAGTCACATTGAGGTTCCGAATCTCATTGATTTTTTGTCCCAATGATCTGTCGAGGGTTGTGAGTGGGGTATTAAAGTCCCCAGTTATGATTATGTTAGAGTCAATATCTTTCTTTAGTTTTCCTAGGAGTTGCTTTGTAAAAATTGGTGCACCTAAGTTAGGTGCATATATGTTTAGGATAGATATTTCTTGTTGATGGAGTGAGCCTTTTATCATTATGTAGTGGCCCTCTGTATCTTTTTTAATTTTTGATAGCTTAAATGGTATTTTGTCTGAAATTAGGATTGCGACTCCTTTCTTTTGTGTTCCATTTGCCTGGAAATTTGTTTCCCATCCTCTTACTTTGAGTCTGTGCATGTCCTTTCTAGTGAGATGCATCTCTTGAAGGCAATATATTGTTGCCTGGTGATATTTTATCCATTTTGCCATTCTATGTCTTTTCTGTGGTGCATTTAGTCCATTCACATTCAGGCCAATTATTGAAATGTGAGAGTTCTTCCCTAACATACAGTTCTTTTATAATTGTTCTTCCACTTGGTTGGTTGTCTTTCTTTTGTTTTGGGGGTTGGTTCATATGTATTTTATTCTTTTTCCTGTACTCTTGTGGAAAATGTTGCTCTTTTTTCCCCCTTTTCTTCTGTGTTTAGTACTTTCTTAAGTGTTTCATGTAGAGATGGTTTGGTGGCAGCGTAGGTTCTTAGGGATTGGATATCTGGGAAAGATTTTAATTCTCCCTCGCTGATGAAGCTTAATCTGGCGGGGTAGGTTATTCTTGGTTGAAATTGTTTATCTTTTAGGACTTTGAAGATAGGGCTCCAAGTTCTCCTAGCCTGCAGGGTTTCTGTAGATAAATCTGCTGCTATTCTAATTGTTTTTCCATGGTAGGTAATCTGACCTTTTTCTCTTGCTGCCTTTAGGATTTTTTTTTTATGCCTACTTTGTTTATCGAATTATTATGTATCTAGGAGTTGGTTTTCTCATTTGTTGTCTTGCAGTGGTTCTCTGGATCTCTTGTGCTTGAGTTTTTGCATCATTGATTAGATAAGGGAAATTTTCTTGAATGATCTCATGGAAGGTTTGTTCCAATGTGGTCTCTGTCTCTTTTTCTGCCTCAGGCAGACCAATTACTCTTAGGTTAGGCCTCTTGAGGTAGTCGCTCATCTCTTGAAGGTTTTGTTCTGTCTTTTTGAGCTTGTTTCCTGTGTTCTTGAGAGTTTGGGTTATTTCTATATTTTGGTCCTCAAGCTCTGAGATTCTTTCTTCTGCTTGGGTTATTCTGCTTTCCATTCTTATCAGTTTATTGTTTATTTCATTTACAGTATTCTTTATTACTGTTATCTCAGATATCAGCTCCTTTCTAGTTTCTTCTTGAGTCTCCTCAATTCTTTTCAATCTCTCCATTAATGTCTTGATGTCTATGGTTGTATTTTGAGACCATTCAGTTGTTTGCATTCCAAAGTCAGTTTTCTCAGTGTCTGCCCTCCCAGGAGTCTGGGAAGGGCCCATATTCTTCTTTTGGTTTTTCCTCATTTGTGCAGATTTTTCTCTCTGGTCCCTTAGTGGATCAAGTTCCTGAGATCTAATCTCCAGCCTCTCTCCTCTGTTTCTGTTGCAGGTAGTTAGCTTGTTGCTTGGAAGGTCTGTGACACTAGTCTCTATTCAGTGTAGGGGAGGGACTTTGTCTCCTGCTAATGACATCACCGTGGGAACCGAGGTGGAGGCTCTGCTAGGTGGGCGGGGCGATGCAATGTAAATATGCCTTGAAAATGGTGGAGGTGGTGGTTTTACGTTCACTTTTAGGGGCCTCCTGTGGGTCTCTAGGCAGAACCAGCTGCACAGCTGGGTGCTGGATCTGGGGTGCCTCCAGCCAGCTGGGGTGGAGGACAGGGTCCAGCGTTTCCTCCTCTGGAGCTGGAAGCCTGCGATCGGCACCTTACGCCAGCTTGGGGTTCTGTCCCCTTGCACAGGCTTGTGGTCACGCATGCTGAGTGCCTCAGCCAGGGTGGGCCTGGGGCTTCCAATCTCCAGAGCTCCAGAGGGCGGGTGGTGCTCTGGGTCCCTCCCAGGGCACTTTAGCCAGAAATGGGACTGGTATCTCTAAGGGGCGGGCGCTCAGAGCCTCCCTGCATGACCGGCAACTTCACTCTGGGTGCTGGTCACAACAGGGGATGGAGCTGGGGTCCGGGATTTGGAATTCCCCAACCAGCCGGAATCACATATAGTGGAGCACCCACCCTCCGGTGGCAATGTCTGGCCCCACATCGGACCAAAAGTCCCCAAGCCTCGTACCAGTGCAGCTGGAGGTGGGCGGGGGGGGTGCAGGAAGAAAAGTAATAGTCTTTTTGGGAAACTCACATTCGGAGAATCTCAGGGATCCATCTATGCAGTGGCCATCCTGCTTCTCTCTCCAAATTTCTTCTTTTAAATGTGATTTTTGTTGACTGGTTGGGTTACATAAATGCTTCAAATACAATAGGATCCTAAAGACACTTGCATACTCCTTGTCAAATTCTTACTTTAACTTTTTGTAGCATTTTGTTTTGAAATAAGGAAAACCCAGACCCTGAGAAGAAATCCCTCCACAGCCTCCTGTGCACCTGCTCCAGGGCTGGAGCCTCTCTGGGAAGGTCCTGAGGGTCTCATGCTGCCCAGGTGCCACCCAGCAGGGAGGTTCATGTCTGGGCTCACAGAACATCTTCTCAGGATCTCCAGCTCAGCATGAAATACTATACCCCAGTTCAGAATTCTTCTTTGGTGACACCAAAACCCGGAAGTTATTTATAAAAATTTATGTACCTATATGTTTAAATTTTAGTCACCTTCAAAGTACTCTCTGTGTGTTTCAACACAGCGATTGAGATTATTTTTTCCACTGCTCAAGAAAGTTTGTGAACCCCTCAATTTTTTTGCCTTTTAGAGTTTTTGTCGTTTTTTTGTTTCAGGTTTTCAACATTGGTAAAATGTTTCCCTTTGAGGATTTTTTTCAGCAGGGAAACAAACAAACAAAAAATGTAGTGCTTTGTCAGTTGCATGTGTCACACTGAAGTCTTCAATCTATTTTGAGCTCATTTTTGTCTTTGGTGAGAGAGAGGAGTTTTAGTCTTCTTATTCTTAAATCCAGCTTGATTTGTCTGCATATGGCTATACAATTTTCCCATCTCT
>JAPVLO010002895.1:0-27745 GCA_027257055.1 Cephalopachus bancanus | reverse complement strand
ATGACTTGCCTGGCATCCAGTTTCATTTCCCCAGCTCAATACCATTTGTTATGTATTATTCATTGACTTTCTAATTGAAAAGACAAAACAGAACTACTTTGAGTTACTTCTCTGCCATCTCCAGACATGGAGAAAAAAGGACACATATTTGTGATGTACCCAAAGTGACTCATGATGAAGCAAAAAGTAAAGCAAGGGTGCAATTCTGGGAAGTATTGTTCTTGCCAAGATACCGCTATGCTTGTGAATTAAAATTAACAATCTTATTTTAAAACATGTACGAATTTCTGTGTGTGCTTTAAAAAAAACTTTAATTCACCTGCTGACACCATGTTCTGAATAGACTAAAGATGTACTCACATGGACTGCATTTTCTATGTATTTACATAGTAAGTGAAACTGACACTCTAATAGGCATTTGGTGTATTGTTTTCATGCTAATTTGCAACTTGACCTTTTGCTTTATAAACTAAGAACACTAAGCGCTCAAAAACATTTGAGAATAAAATGTTTTAGAGGTAGATCATAATCTACCCTAAGATTGTCTTTTCTAGGGTAACACAAAAATTTTCTTGGAATCTGCTATGGAATTCCACATGTGGAACATACTTGATGCACACTAATTGCTAAGCATGTATAATTCCTTTCCTTTTTACTTTGCCATCAATCAGCTTAACCAAGTTTATTATTCATCACTGGCTGGAGGAGAAGGAAAGGCAAGAAGGTTATTAACAAAGAATTATGACTATAGGAGTAGACAGATTTGGAGTCAACTTACCTCTACCAATTTAAAGTTGTGTGGATCTGAGTGTTCAGTGAAAGCTTGGAAGGCTTGGTTTTCACATTTGTAAAATGAGAGAATTGTCGTGAGATTCAGAGATGATGTAATGAAACTAGAGCCTAAAGACACGACATTAATGCTGGTTTTAATTTTGAGGTTGCCCCTTTATCATCATATATACTTTGACAAAGTAGTGACAATGAAGGTACAGTAATTCACAAAATGAATATAGTCTAATATTATCACCTGACACTGATTGTCACTTTCAGTGTATAAATTCAGTGCCAGTCCAGGAGATGATACCATTGAAAAATGCTCTTGAATGTCTATCAGTTAGTGTATGAATGAATGAATGAAAATGATGTGTCCATGTGATGGAAAACCATTCAGCAATGAAAAGGAATAAAGTACTGGCATATGCTACAATATGAATGAGCTTGCAAAACATTAAGCTATATGAAGGAAGCGAGGCACAGAGGATCACATATTGCATTAGCCCCTTTATATAAAATGTCCAGAAAAGGCAAATCTATAAGGTGAATAAATCAACTTGTATTTGCCTGGAGCTAGGGAAGAGAATGGGAATTAACTGCTCATGGGTTTGAAGTTTTCTTTGGGGATGACGAAAATACTCTAAAATTAGATTGTGATGGTGATTTAATGACTCAGTACCTTTACTTAATGTCATTGTGTTGGATATTGAAAATTTGAGAATTTTATGGGACATAAATTGGACCTCAGTAAAGATATTTTTAGAAAAAAGTGATCAATGTTTCCATAAGATTGCACAGTTGGGGAGTGGAGCTTTGGGGACCTGAACACTCTTTGGTTCTGAGTCTCTTTCCCCTCTATAGATACTATCACTCAGAATCATCACCATGGTGCGTGTCCTGAAGGACTGGCCCAGTCTTTTCTCAGACCTCACCTCCTTAGCTCTCATTCCTGGCCCGTTCTGCTCTAGGGACACTGTTTTGGGACTCTTCCAGGTGATACCCTTCCCTTTGCAAGCCCTGGCCCCTGGGACTTCTTTGCTGAGTCTCTGACGTTTTCATTCCTGTCACTTCTTTTAAAATGTGTCCCTGAGATGTGTTCCTCAAACATTCAATCTGAAACATCCTCCAAAAGGTCCACCCCATCACGCTGTCTCTTCTCAGCACTGACTTGTTACACAGTGAATTCGTTAATTCATCCATCCGTCATTTATTGAGCAATTTCTTTGTGTGAAGCACTAATAATAAATAAGAGGTGACCCTTCCCTTTAACAACCTTATATCAAGGCAATTGGACATTGAGTTTGGATTATACATCACACTGCTATATTAAGCCTGGAGTAGATGGGAACTATCAAAAAAATAGGTTGTCATGAGTGATAGATGGAATAATGGCTCAAAAAGTTGTCAGCATCCTAATCTCAGGAAGCTGTAACAGGTCACCTCACACCCTTACATGACAAAGTGACTTAGCAGCTGTGATTAAGTTATGGATCTTGAGATGGGGAGATAATACTGGATCCAGGTGGGCTTAGGGTCATCACAAGAGACCTTCTAAGAAGAGACAGGAGGATGAGAATTAGAGACAGAGATGTGATTGAAATATCTATCTGCACAACCTATAATAGCTTGCTGAAATAGCTTGCTCGACATAAGTAGCTCCATTTTGTAACAGATCTTCCATCTTAGCCTAGAGATGACCCCCTCATGTAACCTTCTCATAAACATACCTCATGCCCACATTCCTGTGCCCCTCGGTGATTAGAAACTCCCTAGTTAGCCAGGCTCGGTGGCTCAGCCTGTAATCCCGTGCCTCTGGGAGGCTGAGGTGAGTGGATTGCCTGAGCCCACGGGTTCGAGACCCGCCTGGGCAACTTGGAGAGACCTCATCTCTACAATAAATCTAAATGAGCCGGGCATGGTAGCACGTGCCTGTAGTTCCAGCTACTTGGAAGGCTGAGGCGGAAGGATCACTGGAGCCCAGCAGGTCGAGGCTACAGTGGCCGGGAGCGGCCACTGCACTCCAGTCTGAGTGACAGAGTGAGACTCCAACTCAAAAAAAAAGAAACTTCCTAGTTGTGCAAATTCTGTTAACCATCTGTACCCCTTACTACCCCTTACTAATCATATGATTTGCCAAGAAATATCAATCAAATTGAACAGTGTAATGTTTACCTTTAAAAGACCCACTACTTACTCTGTTCGCCACTGAGAACCAGTTGGGACACTAATCCGCTCTTGGTTGCAGGCATAAATAAGGAACTCATAATCTGACCTTTTCTGCGTGTTAGCATCATTTCTCATAATCCAGCTGCAACATTATGATGGAAGCAGAGACTGGTGATGGGGTCATGAATCCAGGAAGGTGACAGTCCCTGGAAGCTGCAAAAGGCAAGGAACAGATTCTGCCTTCTAGAAGGAATCTATTTTTAAGTGATGCCTGTACTAAATAAGTACATAATTTTTTCTTGCCATTATTCCCAAAACAATATAGTATAACAACTATTTATAGAGTATTAGGTATGATAAGTAATCTAGATATGATATATAGCATCTGGGAGAATGTCTAAAGGTTATATGCAAATACCGTGCCATTTTAAATCAAGGATTTGAGTATCCATGGATTTTGGTATGCTCAGGGGATCCTGGAACCAATCCCCCATGGATTCTGAGAGATGACATTATAAGTAATGTGACAAGGCCTCCACCCACCACAAGCCCCTCAAAGAAAGGCAAGTGCTTGCACACACATGCTCTGCTAGTTTCCCCAAGTTCACAAAGCACTCCCTCCATGGAAGCTGCTTCCCACTAAAAGCAGTCTATGCACCAGGAGCCTGAAGGGCAGAAATCACATCTTTATCATCTCCATCCCACTGTGGCATTTTCACACATGACTTTGTTTATGATAAACAAAAATGCTAATTGTGTCGAAGGAGAGATAAGTATATTTATAGTTTACAATTCTCATCTATGCACTTGTTAAATCCTTTCAAATGTTTGCTTTCTAACTTATATGGCAGCAATAATACAATTAAATCTAAAGTATACTATTTCCCTAGGACGGAAGATTCTCAGAAACTAAATTCGATATTTTAAAGAGTTCATGCAAAGAATCACTTTCCAAAGCTAACTTATAAGAAAACAAAAGCAGATAGAACACTCCAAGGGCAGTGGTGTGGAGCCCACATGCCCCGGGGCACGCAGTACCTTGGAGACTTTCAGCCCGCCCAGCTGGTCCTTGTCATTCAGGTCCCACAAGAACACTTTGGTTCTTAGCTTAGCTGCTGACTCCAGCCCTGCAAGCTTCTTCCTCAGGAGGCTAACCACAGGAAAAACAAAGACAGAAATAGGGGTTATTTGGTATTAAAAAATGTAAAAAAATAAAAAGAAAAGCAACCTCAAGCATTCAAAGTTTGCTGAATATGTTCAGAAACTTTTAAATTTTGTTTTAATACAATAAAATGTCAAGTATATACAGGAGTAAGTACTTCAGAGGATCAAATTTTCTAGATACCAGCACACTACCTTTTAATACAAGAGTTTAATTTTTGCTTTTCGTTTTTGGTGGAGATCTTTCTACAATATGCTGTGTATTCTCCTCAATATCAAGTTCTTCAATACCAAGAACATGACAACTGTGTTGATGACTTGGAGCAATTACTACCCATCACACTTGAACAGTACTACAAATAGAAGTGCAAGGACACTGGGGAAATGTCTCCAGGAGCCACCACAAGGACTGCTATATGGCACTGTCTTTAGATCTAGACATCTGTTTGGTCATTTTCTCCCCCAAAGAAAGAATAAAATGTGACCATGCGACATGGGAGATACTCAAATACAGGCACATGTCTTGAAGCAAAACACCACCTTCTTCCTCTACACTTTCTGCCCATAACACCAGCCAGAGTGCCAGGTTGCCAGATTGCCTAGCTGGAGAGCTCTGCCTCCTGTCTTTCCCAGGTGCTCTTTCCACCATTTTGTCTTATCTCCTGACCTGCCCTCAATGGGTTGGAAGTGTAATTGACAGCAGCCAAAATACTCCAATTCTGGAACTTGATGAAAACACAATGTACACAGGACAGTTTTTTATTTTCTTGGTCAAAAGTTTGACACCAGGTGCTAAGGAACTGCTTCTTTATGTTGGTGGTTTTCAGCTTTTTGTTTGCTTTTGTTCTATTTTTATACACTAGGATGGATGGCTGGGGGCCCCAGAGACTAGACTCCAGATAGGTAAGATTTTTGCACACACTATATACTACTAAATATTTACTTTAAGGGTTCAAACTTGTAGAGTTTGGGAACAAAATTGCAGAAAAACTCTTCCATCTATACCAGGCACAGGAAAGAGCAGCATATGCACTTTGCAACATATTTTTAGTAGAAATATGTATGGGAACCTAAGAATGATATTCAAGATATGTAAAAACTGGTACCATGTAGGCATCAAGCAGTTAGAATGAGGGTTGGCTGCACATGGTTGGTGTGGGAGTCTCCCAGTGGGGGCAGTCCTCTGGGAGACTGCTCAGATCACTGAATTATCTATTGACTAATGATATCTTACAGGAACAACCATTACATTCAAATATCTAGATTTTCTTTTGTCAATATATTTAATTATATAAAAATATGAAGAGTGAGTAAAGCTCAATACTTTTCTGGTTATTTCACATATACAGCACATGTATTAATAGTTGTCCAATTCATTTTAGTAGCTACCTAACAAAAAAGTGCTAGTCTATAATCTTTTCTCTTAAAAATCCCGATTATTTCTTCATTTATTGAGCTGATATTTTCTTTATTTAATTAATATATGTAGACACAATCAGTGTGAACTATAACATATAACATAACATACATTTCAGATAAGGTAGTGTCTGTTGTTCACACTACTTTCTTTCCAACATCTATGCAAAGATTCCAAAATAAGGCCGTACAGAATCCAAAACAAGATCAGACTCCAGAATAACCTGATTTATCACCACAGCTGCTACTCCCTCCTGACTATATGATGTGCTTAACAACAGCAACAGACAGTGCCCTCTTGTCTTCTTATGCCACACACTAGAGCAAAGAGTGTTCTGGTCAACAGAGTTCAGCAGCAATTCTGATCTGCCTCCTGAGCCTGTCTGTGGGGCCCTGGCCATACCAGCAAACCAACAGTACTGTGAGGCTGTTAACATATCCATCGAGTACGCAAGTCTTTGATTCAGCAATTCCACGTTTAGCAATTTCTCTAGCAAAATACAACACATATACAGCAGGGGTTGTCTACACTGTTTGCTGCTGCACTAGTAAACAGGGTCTAGAGGAGGGCTTGCAAATGCAAGTCCTCAGTACATGCCTTGAGATAAATGCACAAATAAGCAAAGACTGAGCAGTATCATTCTTCTCCCCGGGAATATGTTGTTTTCCCTGCCAGAAACACCTTTGTCTGCCTGCTTTGCATTGATAACTTTGGCTTCCTGTACATATACATTGTGGGTGGGTTTCCTGGTTGCCTGACAGGACCAGGCTTCACTGTAGACTCTCAAACATGCTCTCCTTCCTGTCATGTACCAAGCCCATAACATCATATTGATATGTGTCAGTCTGTAATTTTATTCTGCATGTTCACTATGGTATTCTCAGCACACAGAACTGGGAAGAGCCCACAGCAGGTGTTTGAAAGATGTATGCTGCATGAATAAATACGGTAACAGTCCTCACCAGAGTGTTCATGTAATAGAAGGAGCTAAATAACAACAATAATAAGACAAAATACAGTACTCAAAAATTACATGACAGAAGACTAATGATATGGATATTCTAGAAACGGATGGCAGTGATGGTTAACATGACAAATGTGAATGTACTTAATGTCACCGAGCTGTACACTTTTAAATGGTTAATATATAAGTTAAATATTATGTATACTTTACCATAATGATAAAGTTAATCATAAAATACCTAGCAAAAAGAACTACAAAATATACTATGCCATTTCCATAGGAAAATACATTTAGAAACAAACAAAAAGTTAAACTACACATACAGACCAAAATAGTAATAGTGATATCTCATGGAGGAAGGTTAAACATTTTTGTTTCCCTCTTTTAATGACATTTTTCTAAATATAATGTGTTTATACATTAAACTTTTCTTGTTTTGAGTCAGAGTCACTGTGTCACCCAGGTTGGAGTGCAGTGGCATGATCATGGCTAATCACAGTTTTCACCTCCTGGGTTCAGGCAATCCTCCCAACTTAGCCTCCCAAGTAGCTGGTATTACAGGCGTGTGTCACCACATCTGGCCAATTTCTTTCTTTTTCTTTCTTTCTTTCTCTCTCTCTCTCTCTCTCTCTCTCTCTCTCTCTCTTTCTTTCTTTCTTTCTTTCTTTTGTAGGAGTCTCACTCTGTTGCCCAAGCTGGAGTGCAGTGGCACAATCCCAGCCACTGCAGACTTGATCTGCTGGGCTCAGGTGATTCTTCTGCTTCAGTCTTCCTAGTAGCTGGAACTACAGGTGCATACCACCAAGCCCAGCTAATTTTTGATCTATTGTAGAGATGAGGTTTCATGAAGTTGCCCAGGCTATTCTTGCCTGGACTCAGGCAATTCCCTTGCCTCTGCCTCCCAAAGTGCTAGAATTACAGATGTGAGACACTGTGCCCAGCAACATTTTCTTAAAAATACAAGTCAAATTATATCTTTGGAAAACTCAGCTAAAATTGATCAAACATTTTTGTGAACATAAACTAATCTCAGGATGAGATGACCTCTAGTTAAACATTTACTTTTGAAAGAGAATGAGGCAAAAGGTAAGCGAGTATCAAAAACAAATGGCTTCCACTTTCCAGTGCTGCCTTCATCGTCCTCCTCATCTTCATTGTCTGTTGCAAAAAACGGAACTGCAGCAAGATCTTCCTCCTCTGCATGGATCCGGCCCAGCAGGATGAGGCCATGGATCTTACAATCAATTCCTGAGCTCCCGCACTGTTTGATGGCAATCTCAATATACCTGTGATACTAGACAGAAAAACAAGAGCCACAGGCCTTGTGGAATCAAATTTACTAGAAAATTTTACTGGAGAGCAGGATATGTGAGACACAGGTGTGTAGAAAGCCAGAACTCCTTTACTGACACTCTGGAAGTGTCAACTGAGTTAGTCAAAATTAATGCAGCCACATCTGAGTAAGATCTACCTTGAAAAGAAGCTATTAGCTAGCCCATCAAATTTGTCTACCTGAGGCTCAGGACTCTCTCTGATTTTCTTACTAAAATTATTTAAATAGGATGTGATTAGAAACATTATTTTTTCCATTTGAAGTTAATATTATTTGTATATTTCATATTTAGCATTTCAGTCTTTCACTATTGCCTTCATGTTTTCAATTAAAAATAATTCTCTCTAATTATGCAAAAAAGAGTCATTCATATTTTAATAACAATAAAAATGGGATGGTAGTCTTGTGAAATGACTGCAAATCCTTCTGTCTTAGAGCATTCTTGAACCAAGATATGTTAAGTAAGAAAGAGATTAAATGACAGATAGTAACAACCCCTTTATGATTTTTAAAAACATTAAAAAATTGAATATACACAAATTGGAGAAAGTAGTACAAAAAACCTCTATAACCCCATCACCTGGTTCAACAATTATCAATATATGACCAATTTTGTTCACATAGAGATTTTCATAAGAAAATTCCAGGTACTATGGTGTTTTGAAACTTCAGTCTGCATTGCTGAATTAGGACATGTTTTAAAAATAGCCACATTACCATTATCACTGCACAAACAATAATTCCTATATCACTTAATATGCTACAGTGATAACATTTTTCTGATCGTCTCATAAATGTCATTTCACTGCTGACTTGCTCGGATCGGAATATAAACAAGACCCAAACTCCCTGTGTTCTACCTGTGCCATGCATTTGTGAAAGTCGATCTATTTGCCCTTCCAATGCCTGGAACCCTGTCTGCAGACTGTGTCTTGCAGTGGCACTGGCAACATTTCTCTGTCTCTGCATTTCAGGTGAACAGAGGGTGATGTAGCAAGAAGCATGCAATACTGAGTATTACTTTTTACTTCCTAAACCAGACATGATCAAATCTCAAATCTACATAGGAAATATGACTTCAACAACACCAAAGGGATGCAAAAGCCAAGCAGAGAGTATGAAGAATGCTACAGAGAAAAATTACCCAGTTTCTTTTTGTCTTTAGCAGAAAAAATCAAGAGAACTAAGACATAAATGTGCAATTATCACTGCAAAGTGCAAACATCATTTGAATCACAACTCACACAAACCGACTACAAGAGGATATTTATGCAATACTGGGAACATCTGAACACTGGCTATTATATGATGCTCAAGAACAATTGTTAGGTGTGATCATGCTATCAGGGTTACCTTTTATTAAGCCCTGTTAGAGATGAATATTGAAACAAGTGCTACAGAAATAAGATCACGTCTAGGTCCTGTTGGTGGATGGAAGTGACACGGGGTGAAACACAACTGGCAAACTGTTGATAATGTTGAGGTTGTGTGTGCAGCTCATGGGGGGTACCAGTACACTTCCTGTCCATGTTTGCTTTTATGTTAGGAAATTTGTTTGATTAAGGTAAAGACAACTTTTATGAATGATTACCTCAGTTGTTGATTTAATTAACTCTGTCGTTATTCATTTGGTTAAAATACAAAAATACTCTGAGCTATAACTAAGTTACTCTGCAAGTTATGTTTAGTTACCTTGCAGTAAAATGCACCAAAATTCAAAATTCTCTTTTCTCAGAAAAACTCAATATTATCTTTAATTTTGTATAAATTTGCCAATTATGTATTTACCATTTTTGGCACTGATAATCAGTATATCACAAATAGTTAAACGACATTCCAAAATAAATGGTGACTAAGTGAATAATAATGTATATTTCACAATAACTAAAAGAGGGGATTTTCAATATGCTCATCACAAAGAAATGATATATATTTGAGTTGAGGAAATGCTATTTACCCTGATTTGACCATCCCACATTAAAACATGTAATGAAATATCACATTGTGTCCAAAAATATATACAATTATTACCTGTCAGTTAAAAATAGAATAAGGCTTTTAAAAATAGTAAAACTGTATTTAATAATTTTAAAACAAGCTTCTCACCTGTAAAAACATTAAATGAGCTTTTTTAAAAAGTCAAATGTTTGATATTTTAATTTACTATCATTGTACCAATTAAATAAGACACATAGGAATACAGAAAACTGCTGGATGTGGTGGCTCACACCTATAATCCCAGCACTTTGGGAGGCCGAGGTGAGAGGAATGCCTGAGCTCACGGGTTAGAGACCAGCCTGGGCAACTTGGTGAGATCTCATCTCTACAAAAAAGTAGCCAAGCATGGTGGTGCATGTCTGTAGTTCCAACTACTTGGAAGGCTGAGGTGGAAGGACTGACTGAAACCAGCAGGTTGAGGCTGTGGTGGCTGTGAACATGCCACTGTACTCCAGTGTGGGTGGCAGAGTGAGACTTCAACTCAAAAAAAAGGAGTACAGAAAACTATCTTACTTTGTCTTATTTTAAATGTATTTAATGTATTAAAATAGTGCTAACATCCTGTGTGAGAAGGTTTACTGGAAGATTTGAAAGAGACAGTCTCACTTATCTGCAGTGTGTTGGTACCATTTAAAAGAAAGGAACCCTCACTGACTCCGACAGAATTTTAAAGAGATAACTTTTGGAAGTTATCTTGTTACCAACTGAAGGACTGCAATGGGAGGATGGCTTGAGCCCAGGGGTGTGAGACAAGCCTGGGCAGCATACAAAGACCTCATCTCAAAAAAACATAAAACTAGAGAAGAGATGAGAAACGAAAAGAGGAAGAGAGGGAGGGAGGGAGGAAAAACTGTTACTCTATGACAAGTTCAGGAATTGATGCCAGCAGGTGTGACAACAAAAATGCAATTTCAGTGTCACATATGCAGTCAGAAAAAAACAACCAGAAACTAAGAGGTCTTTAACGAAAATGTAAGGGTGCAAACAGCAGCCTGCAATGTTGGACAACTCACTAACGGCACTTACCCAGTGAGTCTTTGCTGTCAAAGATAGCGAGAATGAAATTTATTTCATTTCCTTTTCAAGCTAATCTGATAAACAGCAAATTCAAGTTCTGTAAAATAAGTTGTTTGTTTTAACATGCTAAAATCTAGGCCAAGTGCAGTCAATTATGTAATTAAGAGGGGTAGCCGGGCTTAATGCAGCATAGGAATGGCCAAGTCACCTCCTCTGTCACTTGCAAATCATCTAAAAGGAACACTTCAATAGCTACTTACCTCTGTGCAGTCATTAAGAAGGGGCACTGTGGTGTCAGTGGGGTTAATATTGATTGTCTATAGTTCAGTGAGGTTATTTAGGGAATTTCCACCTAGAGGAAAAAAAGGGGGAGGTAATGGGGTCAAACAACATAATTTTTATTATATGACAAAAGATATTTCTTTCTGAGCAAGCCAACTCAATTAACTGATACTACAACCAGAGAAGGCATGTAGCTACCGCCAGCAGGATCTATTATCATTTTTAAACTATGAACAAGAACATCTGGAAAAATCTCCAAATGAATCCAATACTTAAAAACAAAAACAAAAACCACATTCTCAGTGACAAAATTCAGCTGTATTTTAACTACTGCCATAGCATCACTGACACTTGAATCTACATGCGATTTTTACAATACAAAATGTGGTGGAGGGAGGGAGGGACCGGCCCACAGAGACAGAGACAGAATTTTCCCTTGCCACGGCAGAAGAGAGAATATTCTACTCCCATTATATGCTCATTAGAGGGAAGTCTCACTCAAAGTCGCAGAAATGATGTACTTTTAGACTTCTGACTATCGTGATCTTTTTAAGCCAATCAAGGAGTGCGTACTAGAAAACACCAGAGTTGAGACAGAGAAAGGCATCTGTGTCTCAAAGTCTGAACTGCATGTCCAAGTGAGGTGCACCCACACATTACTGCAATCACTACAGCACTCCACAGCTCCACACACACTTGCTAAGCTTTATACATAGAGGGCTCACTGCTGTCAATGAGACGGGATGCCTGGTTCACCAAGATGACCCATTCAGGCTCTTCACCATGCATGGCCAGCTGTCAAGCAGCATTCCCGGCTGGCTGCTGTGGCACTGTTTTAACTGTTTTCCAGAATGGCCACAAAATACTGCAGATAGGCCTATTTCATGGTGTCAAAAAGAGAGTTACTACTTGCTGAACTGGGGCAGAACCTTCATAACCAAGAAGTCAAGAATATTACATAGTGATGAACTTCTTACTTCAAGAAAAATAGAAAATTTTCAAATTGAATGGAGCTAATAAATGTCAAAAATGGTTTTGAAAACCTAGTCAAGATATCGTACACCAATTTATGACATGAAGTCTGTATAACACTATGATTTACTCCATTAAAATCTCTTGACTAACAGTTGATTAACATTATTTCCAAACAAAAAGGATACAAATAAGTTGTGGAGAAAGTGTGCATAGAAGAGCTCACAGAAGACATTCTTATTAAAATTGCTTTTATACACACAAAGCAAAAAAGCCCATTTTTAAAGTGTTTCCAATTCTATTAATGACAAATCTGTAAATACAAGTAGCATTTCCCACTGAGGACAATCAGAAGAGCCAAGAAAAACACTGAAAAATGAATAAAAGTGTTAGAATTAATAAGACAGTCAAGAATTACACAGCCAGAACCTACAGGGAGAGGCTGATGGAGGCGTCCAGATGACTTGCCATGACCAAAGGCCACTTTCACTGACAGCATCTGTCAGCTTCCAAGAAGGGTCTGAAAGGACACGCAGCACTTCTGACAGCTTTGGAAGAGGAAGGTCCAGAAATGACCACAAGGCTGGGAGTGATTGGCCAGAAAATAAGTCACATTTTGGACTCCAACAAGGAATACCCCAGGAGTTGGCATAACTATGAAGGAACTCTGGATCTTTTTTCTTTAACGTATTGCAGCTCAGCCTGAAACTGTCTCAATGAATGCTGATTAAGTTGACCCCAGACAGTTACTAATTTTAACCAAGTACCTGGTAGAACAGCGAGAAAGATAACACTTTGGCCTCAAATTGAGATAAGAAGTAATTTTCAAAATACAATGTTCAGTACAGAATGGCACATGAGGAGACAAAAAAAAGACTAAAAATCATCAGAAATTTCCCACTAGAATAGACCCACAGAGGTGCCAGGTATTGGAGTTGCAAGAGACAGATGTTAGCATTACTGCTTACTCTGGTGAAAAAGGTAAGACATCAAATATTTCAGTAGAGAACTGAAAACAATTCAAAGGGGAAAAACAAATAGAAAGACTATAATAAATGCAATAATTAAAATTAACAACTTAATGAATGGGTCTACAACAAATTGAACTCAGTTGAAGACATAGTAAAAATATGTAGAATGAAGAACTGAGACGCAAAAGTTCAGAAAATCTATAAAAAGGTAGAAGACTTGCAGGACAGAGATAAGGTGAAAAAGGAATCTCTCAGAAAAGAAGGAAGAGGCCAAGCATGGTGGCTCACACCTGTAATCCCAGCACTCTGGGAAGTCGAAGTGGAAGAATCACTTGAGGCCAGGAGAAAAGCCTGGAAAACACAGCAAGATCCCATCTCTACAAAAACTTTAGAAATTAAGTAGGTGTGGTGGCACACACTTGTCTCCAGCCACTAGGGAGGCTAAGACAGAAGGATAACTTGAGGCCAGGAGCTCAAGGCTGCAGTGAGCTATGACCACCCCACTGAACTCCAGCCTGTATGACAGAATGAGACCCTATCACAAACAAACAAAAAAAGGAAGAGAGAGTAGAAGAAATATGTAAAGAAATACTGAATAACAGAATATTCCAAAACAGACAAAAACCACAGAGTTCAAAAGTCCTACCAACCCAAAGAAAGATAAAGAAACACACTGCTGTACACATGTACAATTTGTGTATAATGAAAACAAAAAGAATATCTTAGCACAGATTAATGAAAAACAACAAGACTGAAAAACTTTAATGGAAATCACAATTAGACTTCTCACTGACTTTGATAAAAATAATATAAACCAAACTCCAATAGGATAGTGTTTTTAAAATGCTGGAAAAAACACATAGCAAAAAGATATTTTCAAAAATGAAAGAGCAATAATGACATTTTCAGATACAAAACAAGAGATAATCTGTAACCAGCAAAGATGCATTTTTTAAAATATTAAGATGGCTTTCCAGCAGAATTCTACAAGACATTTAAGGAGGAGCTTATAACAATCCTACTAAAGGTATTCCAGGTGATTGAGAAAGATGGAACTCTCCCCAAATCATTTTACAATGTCAACATCACATTGATACCCAAGCCAGGTAAAGACCCAACAAAGAAAGAGAACTACAGGCCAATATCTTTGATGAACATAGATGCTAAAATTCTAAACAGGATCCTAGAGAACTGGATTCAACAACACATCTCAAAAATCATCCATCATGACCAAGTAGGCTTCATCCCTGGGATGCAAGGCTGGTTCAAAATTAATAAAACCATAAATTTAATTAAATACATCAACAGATGTCAAAACAAAAACCACACGATTGTATCATTAGATGCAGAAAAAGCTTTTGATAAAATCCAGCACCCCTTCTTGATAAAAACCCTCGAACACCTAGGCATCCAGGGAACATACCTCAAAATAGTAAAAGCCATCTACGAGAAACCCACAGTCAGCATACTCCTAACTGGACAAAAACTGGAACCATTTCCCCTGAAAACGGGAACAAGAAAAGGATGCCCACTCTCAACCCTCCTGTTCAGTATAGTATTGGAAGTCCTGGCTAGAGCAATCAGAGAAGAGAAGGCAATCAGGGGTATTCGAATAGGAAAAGAGGAAGTCAAGCTATCATTCTTTGCAGATGACATGATCATGTACCTTGAAAACCCAAGAGAATCTGTCAAAAACCTCCTGACACTGATAAAGAACTTGGGCAAAGTCTCAGAATGTAAAATAAATGTGCAAAAGACAACTGCATCTCTTTACACCAATAATAAACAGAAACCCAAATAAAAAGTGCTATTCCATTCACAATAGCCACAAAAACAATGAAATACCTTGGCATCTTCCTAACCAGAAATGTGAAAGACCTTTACAATGAAAACTACAAAGCACTGCTCAAAGAAATCAAAGATGACACAAACAAGTGGAGAAATATCCCATGCTCATGGATTGGAAGAATCAATATTGTGAAGATGTCCATCTTACCTAAGGCAATCAAAAATTCAATGCAATACCCATCAAATTACCAGCAACCTTCTTCTCAGACCTAGAAAAAACAATGCAGGAATTCATATGGAAACACAAACATCTAAGAATAGCCAGAACAATCCTCAGCAAAAAAAAAACAAAGCAGGTGGTATCACATTACCAGACTTCAAACTTTACTATAAAGCTACAATCATCAAAACAGCTTGGTATTGGTATAGGAACAGGCATATAGATTAACGGAATAGAATTTAGATTCCAGAAGCAAAACCTCAATTTCTCAACCAACTCATCTTTGACAAAGCTTCCACCACCTACCACTGGGGAAAGGAGAACCTATTCAGTAAATGGTGTTGGGGAAACTGGCTAACCACAAGCAGAAGATTGAAACAGGACCCCTGTCTATCCCCATACACAAAATTAACTCTAAATGGATCAGAGACCTAAATGTAAAACCTCAAACCATAAGAATTTTAGAAAATGAAGAACATACCCTCATGGAAATTGGAACTGGCATCCAATTCCTGAACAAAGCCCAAAACCCACAGGCTTTCCATTCCATATCTCTTGGAATCTTACCAAGAGATAAGATAGACAAGTGGGACCTCGTTAAACTGACAACCTTCTGCAAAGCCAAAGAAACCATCAAGAGAGCAAGGAGACAGCCTACAGACTGGGAAAAAGTATTTGCCAATACCAGGTCTGACAAAGGCTTAACATCTTTGATCTACAAGGAACTCAGACATGCTGAAAAGAAAAAAACAAACAATCCCATTATAAAATGGGAAAAGATATGAATAGACACTTCTCAAAGGAAGACATCTGAGCAGCCAACAGACACATGAAGAAATGTTCAACCTCACTAATCATCAGGGAGATGCAAATCAAAACCACACTGAGATACCACCTAACTCCAGTAAGATTGGCAATTATCAACAACTCAAAAAATAACAGCTGCTGGAGAGAGTCTGGTGAAAATGGAACACTTCTGCACTGTTGGCGGGAGTGCAAACTAGTGCAACCTCTGTGGAAAACAGTATGGCGATTCCTAAAAGCTCTAAATATTGACCTCCCATATGACCCCACAATCCCCCTACTGGGAATATACCCTGAACAACTCACATCACTCTATTGAAAAGATTCCTGCACACATATGTTTATCGCAGCATTGTTCACAGTAGCAAGAACCTGGAAGCAACCATGCTGCCCATCAAAAGAGGACTGGATTTTTAAAATGTGGTACATATACACGATGGAATACTACGCAGCCATAAAAAAGAACAAAATCATGAATTTCACAGCAACCTGGATTGAACTGGAGTCTATAATACTGAGTGGTCTCTCACAGAAACAAAGATATGAATATCACATGTTCCCACTCATATAGTGGACCTTTAACATCCAATGTAATACTATAAGAAAATGACTGACAGTGGTGGAAAACTATGGGGGTGGGAGGGGAAGGGAGATGGGATTAATGGTAGTAATTATCTATCTGGGGATGGGGAGACACCTCTTATCAACAAGGGTACCTGAACGGAGCATATTTGTATACCTAACCCTTAACTGTACTCCAAAAATCATTTTTAAAAATTGATTAAAATAAAAAAAGACAAAAAAAGAAAGGAAAATATTTAGTATTCTTCAGCAGGAGAAAAATGACCACGGATAGAAAGTTAAAGATAAGGAACTTCCAGCACGATGGTGACAGGGCAACATGGTCTGTGAGACCCTCTGTGAAAAAGAACACTCATAAAGACCCTAGCTCTCTCCCAAGGGCTGCAACTCCCATCTTCTGCAGTCTGCTCTTCACAGGGAACTCAACCACCACCAACACTGCCATTGCTACTCAGATATCACGGAGGTTTGAGCTACTCCTGCAGTCACGGATGCCGCTGCTGCAGTAATTGCCCGCCCATGCCTGAGGCAACCCAGGACTTCAGACAGTGAAGCCCCTGCAAGCAGGATCTTCTGAGATCACTGCTGCTGGGCTGCTGCTGCCACTGCCGCTGCCACACCACGCCCCTTGCCAGAACCAGGCCTGTGGAGCTCCCCCCTCCCCTCCCCCATATATGGGGAAGTTGCCGCCACCGGTCACGGAACCATAACCGGCTCATTCCCCTCTGGACTGCAGTAGTGAGACAACACCACCTGCTGGGGATCCAAGGTAACAATATCAAAACGGGAATGACAGAAGCTCTTCCCTCTTGATAAATAGACAAAGCCAGATCTCAGTAATAGACTGGGCAGGGGACCCATATCTGAACTGTTCTTCACAGCAGGACAGGGACAACTGACCCAACTGTGAACAATTCTACCAGCCTGCAAAGACAGTTAGAAATCAAAGCTGAAAGGATACTGAACTTAAAGGAAAAGTCTCAGAGTGTGCTTGGTTGGTTCTGTTAGTCTACTGACTTTAATCTATCCCTTTCCCCTTTTTTTCCCTTTTTTCTTCTTTCTCTGTAAACCCTATCTTTGTATAGAGGAATAGCACACCAATAAGGAGGTTGGTCAGTGTGTACATTAGCATCATTGTATGTTTTAGCTATTTATATGGTTGTTGGTTACTTTTCAGTCGTGGTTCTTGTTTTTCTTTATATTTATTTCAGTCTTTGTGTCTCTTTTCACTTACCAGTCACTACACTCATCTGTTTTCCCTCTCAATCCTCTCTCTCTTCACCCACCTCCTCCCCCAACTGCCTGCTCCATTCTGTTACACCTGTTAACCTCATTTTGCTTTCAGGAGCAAACCTACAACCCTACTGCATGAACAGACTCCAAGGCAGTGGGAAGTGGGTTTCAGACTATCCATACACCTGGTGGTGGATACCGAGATCTACAGAAAGATTTTGAATCACAGCTCCCCCTTAATTAAATCCCAAAACTACAAAAAGGACTGCCCTCAAAATACAGTCCAACTCCAGAACTGAAAAAAGCAAGAGGAAATACATTAGGAAGAATAGGAGATTGAACAAACAGAAGTAAAAGCAAGCCCTCCACCCCGAATTACAGAATTAAAGAAGATGGAGAAGTGGAGGGAAGGGAAAAGTAGGGAAGAAAAATCTGCACAAATGAAGAAAACCCAAAAGAAGAACACAGGGCTCACACAGACCCCTGGGAAGTCAGACACTGAGAAAACAGACTTCGGAACACAAACCATGAAGAGCCCCAAGAATGACTGGTCACAAGAAACAAACCCAGACATCAAGACATTGATAGAGAGAATTTTAAAAATTGAGGAAAGACAAGAGGAAAATAGGAAGGAGCTGATGACAGAAATAACACCAGTAAAGAATACTGTGATGGAAATAAATAACAAACCAATAAACGGAAAGCAGAATTAGCTAAGCAGAAGAAAGAATGTCAGAACTTGAATACCAAAATACAGAACTAACCCAAACTGTCAAAAACATAGAAAAGAAGCTTAAAAACACAGAACAAAACCTTCAGGAAATGAATGATTACTTCAAGAGACCCAATCTAAGAGTAATTGGCCTTCCTGAGGCAGAGAGAGTCAGAGGTCACACTGGAACAAACATTTCAGGAAATCATTCAAGAAACCTTCCCTCATCTCATCAGTGATGCAAAAATTCAAACACAAGAGATTCAGAGAACCCCTGCAAGACAACAAATGAGAAGACCAACTCCCAGACGCATAATAATTCACCTAAACAAAGTAGGTATAAAAGAAAAATCCTAAAGGCAGCAAGAGAAAAAGGTCAGACTACCTACCAGGGAAGACCAATTAGAATAGCAGCAGATTTATCTACAGAAACCCTCCAGGCTAGGAGAGCCTGAAGCCCTATCTTCAAAGTTCTAAAAGGTAAACAATTTCAACCAAGAATAACCTCCCCTGCCAAGTTAAGCTTCATTAGTGAGGGAGAATTGAAATCTTATTCAGATATCCAATCCCTAAGAACCTACACTGCCACCAGACCACCTCTACAAGAAACTCTCAAGAATATACTGAACACAGAAGAAAAGGAAAAAAGAACAACAACATTCTTCACAAGAGTACAGACAAAAGATTAAAGAAACACATGACCCAACTCCAAAACCAAAAGAAAGACAACAAACAAACAGGAAAAACAACTCTGTAAGAACATTATGACAGGGATCAACTCTTGCATTTCAATAATTAACCTAAATGTGAATGGACTGAATGCACCACTGAAAAGTCTATTGCCTTCAAGAGACTCACCTCACTGGAAGGACACTCACAGACACAAAGTAAGAGGATGGGAATCAAACTTTCAGGTGAATGGAACACAAAAGAAAGGAGGAGTCACAACCTTAGTTTCAACAAAATACTCTTCAAGCTATTAAACATTAAAAATGATACAGAAGGACACTATATAATGATAAAAGTTTCAATCCATCAACAAAATTATCCAACTTAAGCATATATGCACCCAACATAGGAGCACAAATTTCATAAAGCAGCTTCTACATAAAGTCAAAAAATATATCAACTCTAACACCATCATAACTGAGGACTACAACACCCCACTCAAAACCCTAGACAGATCATCAGGACAAAAAATCAGCAACAAGACCCAGAACCTCAATGTGACTCTTACCAAATGGACATAAATGATACCTACAGAACACTCCATCCAGCGACCACCAAATATACATTCTACTCATCACTGCATGGAACGTATTAAAGATTGACCACAAACTTGGTCATAAATCAAGCATAAACAAATTTAAAAAGGTCAAAATTTTACCATGCACCTTCTCAGACCACAGTGGAATAAAAATAAACATTAACACCAACAAGTTTCCCCTAAAACCCACAAAGACATGGACACTAAACAGCATGATGCTAAAAAACTCCTGGGTCGAGGTATTCCTGAAGATGGCAATGGCATAGGTGAACTGGTGACATTCTCTGAACCAAGACTGCATACTGCTGAATAGACAGACTGTAAAGCAGTAGGAAAAGTGAGCAAAGCCAGAAGACCCTCATAAGGAAGAACAGGTCATTGCAGAAGAGAAATAAAAGCAACCCCACCTTCCCTCAAAAACAGAATTGAAGAGGGGGAGGGAAAGGGGGAGAGGGAGAAAAATCTACAGAAATGAAGAAAATCCAAAAGAAGAGTATAGGTCTCTCTCACACATCTGGGAAAGCAGACACTGAGAAAACTGACTTTGGAATGCAAACAATGAAAAGCCCCCAGAATGAAGGGTCTCAAACTGCAAATGTAGATATCAAAACAATAATGGAGAGATTAAAAAGAATTGAGGAGACACAAGAAGAAACTAGGAAGGAGCTGATATCTGAGATGACAGTAATAAAGAATACTGTGAATGAAATAAATAACAAATTGATAAGCATGGAAAGCAGAATTACCCAAGCAGAAGAAAGAAACTCAGAGTTTGAGGACCAAAATATAGAAATAACCCAAACTCTTAAAAACACAGAAAATAAGCTCAAAATGACAGAACAAAACCTTCAAGAGATGAGTGACTCCCTCAAGAGGCCTAACCTAAGAATAATCGGACTCCCTGAGGCAGAAAGAGAAACGGAGACCACATTGGAACAAACTTTCCATGAGATCATTCAAGAAAACTTCCCTTATCTAATCAGTGATGCAAAAATTCAAACACAAGAGATTCAGAGAACCCCCACAAGACAACAAATGAGAAGACCAACTCCTAGACACATAACAATTCGCCTAAATAAAGTAGGCACAAAAGAAAAAATCCTAAAGGCAGCAAGAGAAAAAGGCCAGATCACCTACCATGGAAGACCAATCAGAATAGCAGCAGATTTATCTGCAGAAACCCTGCAGGCTAGGAGAGCTTGGAGCCCTATCTTCAAAGTCCTAAAAGATAAACAATTTCAACCAAGAGTAACCTACCCGGCCAAGCTAAGCTTCATCAGTGAGGGAGAATTAAAATCTTTCCCAGATATCCAATCCCTAAGAACTTATGCTGCCACCAAACCATCTCTACATGAAACACTTAAGAAAGTACTAAACACAGAAGAAAAGGAAAAAAGAACAGCGTTCTTCACAAGAGTACAGGGAAAAGAATAAAATATACATGAACCAACCCCAAAACCAAAAGAAAGACAAAAAAGAAAAAACCAAGTGGAAGAACAACAACTCAATAAGAACTCCATGATAGGGACGAACTCTCACATTTCAATAATTAGTCTGAATGTGAATGGACTAAACGCACCACTGAAAAGACATAGAATGACAAAATGGATAAAATATCACCAGGCAACAATATACTGCCTTCAAGAGACCCATCTCACTAGAAAGGACATGCACAGACTCAAAGTAAGAGGAAGGGAAACAAATTTGCAGGCAAATGGAACACAAAAGAAAGGATGAGTCGCGATCCTAATTTCAGACAAAATACCATTTAAGCTATCAAAAATTTAAAAAGATACAGAGGGCCACTACATAATGATAAAAGGTTCACTCCATCAACAAGAAATATCTAACCTAAACATATATGCACCCAACATGGGTGCGCCAACATTCATAAAGCAACTTCTAGGAAAATAAAGAGAGACATTGATTCTAACACCATATAAACTGGGGACTTTAATACACCACTCACAACCCTAGACAGATCATGAGGACAAAAAATCAACAGGAGATCTGGAACCTCAATGAGACTCTGGACCAAATGGACTTAATTGATACCTATAGAACACTCCATCCAAAGACCACAGAATACACATTCTACTCATCACCACATGGAACATATTCTAAGATCAACCACATAATTGGACACAAATCAAGTATAAGCAAATTTAAAAGGACTGAAATTCTACCATGCACCTTCTCGGACCACAGTGGAATAAAAACAAACATTGACACCAACAAAGTCCCCTCAAAACCCACAAAATCATGGACACTAAATAGCATGATGCTAAACAATTCCTGGGTCAATGATGACATCAAAACAGAGATCAAAAGACACCTGGAAACAAATGAAAATGAAGAAACACCTTACCAAAATCTCTGGGATGCCTTAAAAGCTGTAATAAGAGGGGAATTTATATCCCTACAAACATACATGAGGAAAATGGAAGGAACAGAAATCAACAACCTAACAAGCCACCTAAAGAAGCTGGAAAAGCAAGACCATAAAAACCCTAATTTCAGCAGAAGAATCCATATCACCAAAATAAAAGCCCAAATCCAGGACATAGAAGACAAAAAGATAATTGAAAAAATCAATGTAACAAAAAGCTGGTTCTTCGAAAGAATAAAAAAGATCGATGGTCCCCTAGCTAGACTGACAAGGAAAAAATGAGAAAAACACCAAATAAGCACAATCAGAAACACAAAAGATGAAGTCACATCTGACCCTGAAGAAATACAAAAGATCATTAGAGACTACTACGTACACTTGTATGGAAAAAAACTTGAAAACCTTAAGGAAATGGAGGACTTTCGGATATCACACAACCTACCTAAGTTGGAACAAGAAGAAATTGAGACCCTAAATAAACCAATAACAATCAAGGAAATCGACTACGTAATAAGAAAACTTCCTACAAAAAAAAAGCCCTGGACCAGATGGCTTTCCAGCAGAATTCTACAAGACATTTAAGGAGGAGCTGATACCAATCCTACTGAAGGTATTCCAGGTGATTGAAAAAGATGGAATGCTCCCCAAATCATTTTATGAAGCCAACATCACATTGATACCCAAGCCAGGTAAAGATCCAGCAAAGAAAGAGAACTACAGGCCAATATATTTGATGAACACAGATGCTAAAATTCTCAACAAGATCCTAGCAAACCGGATTCAGCAATACATCTCAAAAATCATCCATCATGACCAAGTAGGCTTCATTCCTGGGATGCAAAGCTGGTTCGTAAAACCATAAATGTTATTAAATACATCAACAGAAGTCAAAACAAAAACCACATGATTATATCATTAGATGCAGAAAAAGCTTTTGATAAAATCTGGCACCCCTTCTTGATAAAAACCCTTGAACATCTAGGCATACGGGGAACATATCTCAAAATAGTAAAAGCCATCTACGAGAAACCCACAACAAGCATACTCCTAAATGGACAAAAATTGGAACCATTTCCCCTGAAAACTGGAACAAGAAAAGGATGCCCACTCTCACCCCTCCTGTTCAACATAGTATTGGAAGTCCTGGCTCGAGCAATCAGAGAAGAGAAGGCAATCAGGGGTATCCAAATAGGAAAAGAGGAAGTCAAGTTATCTCTCTTTGCAGATGACATGATTGTATACCTTGAAAACCCAAGAGAATCTGTCAGAAACCTCCTTACACTGATAAAGGCCTTTGGCAAAGTCTCAGGATACAAAATAAATGTACAAAAGACAATCGTATTTCTCTACACCAATAATAAACAAAGAGAAACCCAAATAAAAAACACAATTCCATTCACAATAGCCACAAAAAAATGAAATACCTTGGCATCTTCCTAACCAGAGACGTGAAAGACCTTTACAAGGAAAACTACAAAACACTGCTCAAAGAAACCAAAGTTGACACAAACAAGTGGAAAAATATCCCATACTCATGCATCAGAAGTATCAACATTGTGAAGATGTCCATCTTACCTAAGGCAATCTACAAATTCAATGCAATACCCATAAAATTACCAGCAACCTTCTTCTCAGACCTAGAAAAAACAATGCAGGTATTCATATGGAAACACAAACATCCAAGAATAGCCAGAACAATCCTCAGTAAAAAAAACAAAGCAGGTAGTATCACATTACCAGACTTCAAACTTTACTATAAAGCTACAATCATCAAAACAGCTTGGTATTGGTATAGGAACAGGCATATAGATCAATGGAATAGAATTGAGATTCCAGAAGCAAAACCTCAATTTCTCAACCAACTCATCTTTGACAAAGCCTCCACCACCTACCACTGGGGAGAGGAGAACCTATTCAGTAAATGGTGCTGGGAAAACTGGCTGTCCACATGCAGAAGATTGAAGCAGGACCCCTATCTGTCCCCATGCACAATGGTTAATTCCAAATGGATCAGGGACCTAAATGTAAAACCTCAAACCATAAGAACCTTAGAAAATGAAGGAAATACCCTCATGGAAATCGGAACTGGCATCCAATTCCTGAACAAAACCCAAAACCCACAACTCATAAGAGAGAAAATAGACAAGTGGGACCTTATTAAACTGACAAGCTTCTGCAAAGCCAAAGAAACCATCAAGAGAGCAGGGAGACAGCCTACAGACTGGGAAAAAGTATTTGCCAACTCCAGGTCCAACAAAGGCTTAACATCCTGGATCTACAAGGAACACAAACATGATGAAAAGAAAAAAACAAACAACCCCATTATAAAATGGGCAAAAGATACGAACAGACACTTCACAAAGGAAGACATCGAGCAGCCAACAAACACATGAAGAAATGTTCAACCTCACTAATCATCAGGGAGATGCAAATCAAAACCACACTGAGATTCCACCTAATCCCAGTCAGAATGGCAATTATCAACAACTCAAAAAATAACAGCTGCTGGAGAGGGTGTGGTGAAAAGGGAACACTTCTACACTGTTGGTGGGAGTGTAAACTAGTGCAACCTCTATGGAAAGCAGTGTGGCAATTCCTAAAAGTTCTAAATACCAAACTCCCAAATGACCCCGCAATCCCCCTACTGGGAATATATCCTGAAGAGCACAAATCACTCTATAATAAAGATACCTGCATACACATGTTTATCGCAGCGTTGTTCACAATAGCAAGAACCTGGAAACAGCCATGCTGCCCGTCAAAAGAGGACTGGATTTTTAAAATGTGGTACATATACACGATGGAATACTACGCAGCCATAAAAAAGAACAAAATCATGAATTTCGCAGCAACCTGGATGGAGCTAGAGTCTATAATACTGAGTGACCTCTCACAGAAACAAAGATCCGAGTATCACATGTTCTCACTCATATTATGGACCTTAAACATCCAATGCAATACTATACGAAAATGACTAACCGTACTGAGAAACTATGGTGGGTGGAGGGAGATGGGATTAACAGTAGCAAATATCTGTCTGGGAGCAGGGAAACACCCTATATCAACAGGGCGCCTGAGTGAAACGCAATTGTATACCTAACCCTTAACTGTACCCCACAACTTCATAATAAAAAATAAAAAAATAAAAAAACTCCTGGGTCAACAATGAAAGCAAAAAATGAGATTAAAAGATAACTGGAAACAAATGAAAATGAAGAGACATCTTACAAAAATCTCTGGGACGTCATGAAAGCTGTAGTAATAGGAGAATTAATATCCCTACAAACACACATGAAGTAATGGAATAATCACAAATTAACAGCCTAACAAGCCACCTAAGGAAGCTGGAAAAGCAAGAACACCAAAAGCCTAATTTCAACAGCAGAATCCAGATAACCAAAATAAAAGCCCAAACCCAGGACATAGAAGACAAAAAGATAATACAAAAAAATTCAATGAAACAAAAAGTTTGTTCTTCGAAAGAATAAACAAGATTGATGGTCCCCTAGCAAGACTGACCAAGAAAAAGAGAGAAAAAGTCCAAATAAACACAATCAGAAACACAAAAGATGAAGTCACATCTGAACCTGAAGAAATACAAAAGTTCATTAGAAACTACAATGTAAACTTGTATGGAAACAAACTTGAAAATCTTAATGAAATGGAGGACTTTCTGACATCACATAACCTGCCTAGGTTGAAACAAGAAGAAATTTAAACCCTAAATAGACCAATAACAATTAAGGAAATTGACTATGTAATAAGAAAACTAGCTACAAAACAAAGCCCTGGACCAGATAGCTTTTCAGCAGAATTCTACAACACATTTAAGGAGGAGCTGATACCAATCCTACTGAAGGTATTCCAGGCAACTGAGAAAGATAGAACTCTCCCCAAATCATATTATGAAGCTAACATCACGTTGATACCCAAGCCAGGTAAAAACCCAACAAAGAAAGAGAACTACAGACCAATATCTTTGATAAACATAGATGCTAAATTTCTCAACAAGATCCTAGCAAACTGGACTCAACAACACGTCTTAAAAATCATCCATCATGACCAAGTAAGCGTCATCCCAGGGATGCAAGGCTGGTTCAACATTTCCAAAACCATAAATATAATTAAATACATCAACAGATGTCAAAACAAAACCACATGATTATATCATTAGATGCAGAAAAAGCTTTTGATAAAATCCAGCACCCCTTCTTGATAAAAACTCTCAAACATCTAGGCATTCGGGGAACATACCTTAAAATAGAAAAGCCATCTACAAGAAACCCACAGTCAGCATAATCCTAAATGGACAAAAATTGGAACCATTTCCCCTGAAAACTGAAACAAGACAAGGATGCCCCCTCTCACCCCTCCTATTCAATATAGTATTGGAAGTCCTGGCTAGAGCATTCAGAGAAGAGAAGGCAATCAGGGGTATCCAAATTGGAAAAGAGGAAATCAAGTTATCTTTCTTTGCAGATGACATGATTGTGTGCCTTGAAAACCCTAGAGAATCTGTCAAAAACCTCCTTACACTGAAAAAGGACTTTGGCAAAGTCTCAGGATACAAAATAAATGTGCAAAAGACAATTGCATTTCTTTACACCAATAATAAACAGAAACCCAAATAAAAAGCACTATTCCATTCACAATGGCCACAAAAAAAATGAAATACCTTGGCATCTTCCTAACCAGAAATGTGAAAGACCTTTACAATGAAAACTACAAAACACTGCTCAAAGAAATCAAAGATGACAAAAACAAGTGGAGAAATATCCCATGCTCATGGATTGGAAGAATCAACTTGTGAAGATGTCTATCCTACCTAAGACAATCTACAGATTTAATGCAATACCCATCAAATTACCAGCTTCTTCTCAGACCTAGAAAAAACAATACAGGAATTCATATGGAAACACAAACAACCAAGAATAGCCAGAACAATCCTCAGCAAAAAAAAAAAAAAAAAAACAAAGCAGGTGGTATCACATTACCAGACTTCAAACTTTACTGTAAAGTTACAATAATCAAAACAGCTTGGTATTGGTACAGGAACAGGCATATAGACCAATGGAATTGAATTGAGATTTCAGAAGTAAAACCTCAATTTCTCAACCAACTCATCTTCAACAAAGCCTCCACAACCTACCACTAGGGAGAGGAGAACCTATTCAGTAAATGGTGCTGGAAAAACTTGCTGACCACATGCAGAAGACTCAAACAAGACCCCTATCTATCCGCACACACAAAAATTAACTCTAAATGGATTAAAGACCTAAATGTAAAACCTCAAACCATAAGAACCTTAGAAAATGCAGGACATACCCTTATGGAAATTGGAACTGGCATCCAATTCCTGAACAAAACTTGAAACTCACAGGCCATAAGAGATAAGATGGAGAAGTGGTACTTCATTAAACTGACAAGCTTCTGCAAAGTCAAAGAAACCATCAAGAGAGCAGGGAGACAGCCCACAGACTGGGAAAAAGTATTTGCCAACTCCAGGTTCAACAAAGGCTTCACATTTTGGATCTACAAGGAACTCAAACATGCTGAAAGAAAAAAACAAGCAATCCCATTGTAAAGTGGGCAAAAGATATGAACAGACACTTCTCAAAGGAAGACATCTGAGCAGCCAACAGACACATGAAGAAATGTTCAACCTCGCTAATCATCAAGGAGATGCAAATCAAAA